>CBVK0101679016.1:0-34359 GCA_900067695.1 Picea abies | reverse complement strand
AGTAGTATTGTTGACACATGGTTTATGGATGATGTAGCATACTTGTATTAGTATATTATTAGAAGCACATATTGATCTTGGTGATGATTATGAGTTGTTGTGTTATGCTTGGTTGATGCACATCTTTGAGAGTTGTCTTGGTGATTGATCTTGATGAGTAGATCTGATTTGGTTGATAATATTGATGAGAGAGGTTGTTGTGATAGGTTGTTTGGACAGTTTGTTGTGACATGTTATTTATATAGGTTTGGTACACGGTTGATGCACTTGTTCATGGTACAGGTTGAGGTACAGGTTGGTGCATGGTTGATGCATTTTCTTATCGTACAGGTTGATTACAGGTTGTTTGGTATAGGTTGGTGCATGGTTAATGCACTTGTTTATGGTACAGGTTGATTATAGGTTGAGATACATGTTGATGCATGGTTCAGGTTATTGGTACATGTTGTTTGGTGCAGGTTGATTGGTACAATTTTACAGCAGTATATCTCATAGTGATAGTGTGATAGTGGTTATGTAACACCCTGTTTTCCCCAGTCTGTAAATATAACTATATTCGCCAAGGAACTATGGAAAACTCAAAGGTGTGAATGTTTGATTTGATAGACCTTTGTATAAAAGGTTGATGAATGTAAATCGGTTATGAATATGTGTTGCATGACTGATGGGAAGGGGATGTGCTAAAAGAGACCACGATTTCTAATGAAAAGGCGGTGGAAGGGGCCCAGATCGGTTGCGTTAACTTCCATCGAGCTAGTACTATGCTGGTTTTAATTGCTCAAGATCAGAACAACCCTCTAACCTGAAATGAATTACAGTCAGGTTGGTAGGTGGGAAGACCTCCCCGAGAGTTAATGAGGGGATGGGGTATACCACCCATCTATAAGTCTACTAGACCTTACCACGGACTGGGAATTCGAGCCACACACAATATTATTGAGGAAGGAAAGAAAGGAAGTGTGGTGTGGGCAGAGAGGACCAACAAAGAATGCAGAGATGAGAGCGGAAAACTCTCGGGTCCAAGGAAGGATTGAGAGAGAAAAGTGAGTTGGGATCACAGAGAAGAGAGATTGAGTCAGGAGAAGGAGAGTAACCTTTGTCCTCATCTATTCCTATATAGGGAGAAGGAGAGTAACCTTCGTCCCTAACTTTTGTTGAGCTGGAAATAAGAGATTGAATCTCAAAGTATCATGGCCTAAGCTCGGGGGTGGCCAGTGATAAATCCATTAGGAATGAATGAGCCTATGGTTGGGTGGAAATGAGCACCCCTCTCAATATTCGCATCATGCCTTGTGGTTCTGATAATTGTTTTATGCATTGTATTTTGAATTGAATATCATGGATATATGCTCATGTTTATATGCCAATAAATGGTTTCTGTGTGGAATGATTGCCTGGTTTTTTAGATTGGAAGTAATGGATGCATGTGTATACTTATATTCCATAGTTGGTTTATGTATAAAATGGTTAAGTCTAGAGCATGAGTTTGTTCCACTGAGAATAGTCCCATCTGCTTGATTCTCGTGATGTTCTAATTTAATTCCTCGAAAGCACCTTCCCCAGGGAATTGCATCATATCTTAGAGTCAGAGTAAGCTCCTTGGTATGGCTACTGCTACGATAAACCCACAATTTTACCTTGTCCCAGTTTCATAGCACCTAACTCAGTGAGTTAGGAAGGCACTTCATTCAGGTCAGTAGCCTAGGGACTTTGAAATGCACCTGAGCCCTTATCCAGAAACCCAACTAAGAGTAGGGATAATTTTCCCAAGAATCATCTAAAGGTTCAGGTGACCTAGGTCTGGGAACCCTGTGCAATAAGGAGTTAGTTTTTGAAGGTTTCAGAGACGTGGAAGCTCGAAGCTCTAAGAGGTTGAATTTCGTTGCCCAAGTTCGGAAAGGATAGTGAGTTCAAATAACGAAAGAGAATATCCTTTCGTTTGGGAGACAAACGGACAAGATCCTTTGAGGATGATCTGAGGTCTGTCATGACCATTATATTTGAAGAGGGAGATTAGGCGTTAATGCCTCGACTCCTTCAGTCTTCGCAAGTATAGCTAAAATCTGGACCGTAGATCCAAGGATCTATCAGGACCCTCCTTGACCATCCATCGTAAGAAGACACATGGCAAGATATCATCATTTTGTTGACTCGCTACTGAAAGAATTCAAAGGGTAGAGTTTTGTGAACTCACGAGACCCGAACTCATGATTTTATCTGAACCATCAGATCATAGGAGATCCATGACCGTTGATCTGGGTGAGGGGATATCAGGAGTTCGGGGATCGGGCTTTTGAAAGATAGGCGTTGGGTTGTGTTCCAACTTCACAAAACGCGAAGTCCTGACGAATTCGGAGAATAATACCCAGGTCATGGCGACCAGTCCTATGGGTGGAATATTAAGGGAGGAGCTAATGGAGATCAGGCTTTCGGGGAAACAAGAGTCAGGATTGACTCACATGCAGAAGTCCCGAAGTCCCAAAATGTGAAATGCCTTTTTATAGGTGTGCGGTCACAACTTGTGGTCGCATAGGTGAATCATGTGCCTTGTGCATGTTCATGTTGGTGGGGTTTCAATAGGGCCTATGGATCAAATAGTGGGATTTCAGAAGGAAATCGAAGAGCTAATCCAACTCACAAACGAGAAATTTTATTTAGTTCTTGCACTAAGCGTGGGGGTGTTACAAATTGGAATCAGAGCATGGTTACAACACTCGACCTGTTTGGGATCATGGATGAGCACATTAAACGGTGACATATTACCTTACTCCCTTCCTAAAAAGCATGGTAAGACCTTATTATAGAAATAATGACAACTTGTTTTTGTGTGTGTATGCATTACTGCGGTGTGTGTAGGTATTTAAGAAATGTGAATTAGGTGTTGGTTATGAATGAATATAATGTTGGCTAACAACAAGTGTTTTGTCTACACACAAGCGAACGATCAACCGTGGAAAACTGCAAACGTATAGAATGGTGACGTGCCACAAAGTGGGGGATGGATCCCACAATAGAGATGAAGAGTCTGACGAAAGGAGGGGGGTAGATACCCCTCTGGATCTAGCTGAGATTGTGAGGAGTCTCATGGTCAAACTACAATGCTTCAAGGCCGACAACAAGAGGTTGATAAAACATCAAGAGAAGAAAATGGAAATTAATGTAGTCTTGTTGCAGATTTTATCCGACATAAAAAGACAACTGCAGCATGGACCTGACACCAGTCACGTGGACCAACGACAGACAAAGAGGATTCGAAGTCCACCCGAGATACGGAAACATGGTCTTTTAAGTGGCCACACTGGGAAGATCACCTCGAGAAAGGTCCACCCTGGAGATAGGGGACAAGCATCGGATGATTCCTCTGGAAAGGAAACTAGGGACTCGGAGGGATATTCTAGTAGCAGAACTAGTTCACATTCTCGAAGAAAATGGAAGAAACAAAAGCATTCCAAAAGTCATAATCTCGAAGAATTCAAGAAGGCCAAACCACCCTCTATCTAAGATGAGATCAAGAAGGGAGAGGAAGCGGAGGCCTGGCTGCTTGGACTAAAGAAGTATTTTAGAGTCCATGACTTCTCAGAAAAATTGAAGGCCCGAGTAGCCACTTTCAACCTGAATGGAAAGGCTTCCATTTGTTGGGAAGACCTTAATAATGTGAAATGGATTCATGAAGAAGACCTATCTTGGGAACGGTTTGAAAAATACTTCAGGAATAAGTATCTGTCAGAAAAGTATTTCTATGAAAAGACTAAAGAATTCTATGAACTCAAGCTGGGGAAACTCACTATAGAGGAATATGTCAGCAGATTCCTTGATTTATTGAGGTACGTACCCTACATAAAAGCAGAAAAGGCCAAGGTGAAATGATTCATCAGTGGGTTTCCTAGGGACTATCATAACAAGATTGAGTTTGATGAGCCAAGGACCCTAGAAGACACTATCTGAAAGGCAAGATATTGTTATGAATAGTTCGGGCTTCGGCCAGAACCTAGTGAAGGCTGGAAGCAGAAGAATAGTTCAGGATTCCAGAAAAAGGGATTTAAATCCCCAATATTTAAAAACTATAAGAAGGATTCAAGGATGTGATTTCCGACCTGAAGTTTACACCAGCAGAATTTCCCTTTCCAGAGTGGAAATAGACCTCTTGGATCAACCCCAGAAAAGACTAATAACCCAAAGAAAGAACCCTTGAAATGTTGGGGTTATGGAGAAGAACATCTACTAAGGGATTGTCTACAGAGACAACAGAACAGTAGGATAATTTACAATGTCCAGAAAGCTACCACCATCAATGATGTGGCCAGGAGTATGCCACGAATTTATGCAGTTGTGGGTAATAAACAAGCTGACCACCAAGCTTCAGTGGTGGAGATGGAAGGTATGATCGCCAACCATATAGTGTCTATTTTAATTGACCCTGGTTGAAATTTGAGTTATGTGGCCCCTCAGGATGTTAATAAGTGTAAATTACAGCCACATAAACATGCCAAGCCATGGTTGGTACAGTTAACCACTGGAACCAAAAGAAAGGTAGAGGAGGTCATACTAGCCTGCCAATTCGCTATGGATAGAATTTCCACTCAAGCTACCCTTAACATACTACCCCTAGGATCGTATGACTTGTTGATTGGTATCGACTGGCTAGCTGCATATAAAACTAAGCTAGATTGTTACCATAAAACCTTAGAATGTGTAAATGAAGAAGGGAGAAAGATAACCTTCAAGGGATCCAGAAACCTATCTCGGTGAGACAAATATCATCTCTTCAAATGAGAAAGTATTGAAGAAAGGGATGTCCTCTATATGCGATACAGGTGTTGAAATCAGTTGAGGATGACAGACCAAGCCTAGAAGACCACCCCATACTAAGAGAGTATAGAGATGTGTTACTAGAAGAGGTACCAGGTCTACCTCTGAGAAGGGGCATCAACTTCTCAATAGAACTTTCACCAGGAGAGGTGTCAATGTCTAGGACACCCTATAGGATGAGAACCCCTGATCTAGTTGAGCTTAAACTACAGCTAAAAGAAATGTTGAGCAAAAGCTATATCCGGTCCAGCGTGTTTCCATGGGGAGCACCAGTCTTGTTTGTGAAGAATAAGGATAGTACACTCCGACTGTGCATATATTATAGACAACTCAATAAGGTAACCATAAAGAACAAGTACCCCTTACCCAGAATAGATGACTTGATCGATCAATTGACCTTGACAAGATCAGGTCTATCATGGAATGGCCTACCCCAAAGGATGTTTCGGATATCAAATCCTTTATGGGCTTAGCGGGATACTATAGGATATTTATAAAAGGATTCTCCAAGATTGGTTGTCTAATCACTGCCCTCCAAAATAAGGGGGATAAATTCATTTGGACACCAGAACTTGAAGAAAGGTTTCAGTCCCTAAAATGCCTTTTGACCCATACTCACGTGCTGAATATTGTCGATCCCGAAAATGACTTCCTCGTGTGCACAAATGCCTGTAAGGACGGACTCGGAGGATTCCTTATGCAAGAAGGAAGCGTAGTTTTCTATGAATTATGTAAATTGAATGAGCACGAAGTCAACTATGTGACCCATGATCTAGTGTTGGCCGCCATAGTGCACGCCTTGAAAATGTGGAGGTATTACCTCCTGGGTAGGAAATTTGTACTTATGATAGACCCCTGTGGATTGTGACACCTGTTTGACCAACCAAAAATCATAGCTAGACAAGCTAGGTGGATGGCCCTCCTTAGCGATTTTGATTTCGAAATCAAAAATATCAAAGGAAAGGAAAATAAGGTGGTCAATTCCCTTAGCAGAAGTATGAAAACAATTTACCTAGCAGCGGTGAGCACCTGCGAGACGAATGTTAAGGAAAGAGTCGGGAATGCACAAGAAACAGACGCATTCTTCCAGACTGTGACCTCATACCTGGAGAAAGAACCCGCAGGGCTAAAGTATGAAGGCTATCAAATTCTAGATGGCGGCATGCTAACTTACAGAAACAGGTTGTATATTCCAAATTGTGATGACTTGAAGAGGTTCATAATGGATGAACTACATAAACGACCATATACTGGTCACCCAGGATACCAGAATATGATCACGACCACTAGGAAAAAATTCTATTGGCCTAGACTGAAGAAAAACATAGCTTAGTACTTAGCTAAATGTCTAGAATTCCAACAGGTTAAAGCAGAACACCGGCACCTAGCAAGGTTATTACAACCTCTACCAATCCCGGAATGGAAATGGGAGACCATCTCCATGGATTTCATCACCGGATTACCATCATCAGCCAGAAAGAATGACACCATCATGGTAGTGGTGGACAAATTAAGAAAGTCCGCTCACTTTATTCATGTCAAATCGAATTGCAAGGAAATAGATATTGCCATCATATTCATGAAGGAGATATTCAGACTACATGACATGCCTAAGGAAATCATGTCTCACAAAGACATGAAATTTACTTCAAACTTTTGGAAATCCTTGATGACTGGTCTGGAGACCAAATTATTGTTTAGCACAGCCTACCATCCTCAAACCAATGGATAGATGGAAAGAGTGAACCAAATATTAGAAGACATGATAAGGATGCATGTAATGCATCAACCTAAAAAGTGGAAAGATTACCTGCCACTGGTGGAATTTGCCTACAACAACGACTACAAGGATTCACTAAAGATGAGTCCTTTCGAAGTCCTCTATGGTAGGTTGTGCAACACTCCAGTTAGTTGGAGTAATCTCGTGAACAAAATTACAATTGGACCCAACATGTTGAAAGAAATGGAACAACAAGTGATTCAGATAAGGCGAAATCTGAAAATAGCTCAGAATAGACAGAAAAGTTATGCCAATAGAAAGAGAACCCCCAGACAATTCAAGATGGTACACCACGTCTATCTCAGAGTTAGGCCCAAGAAGAGTTCCCTGAGGATGGGAGCCTATGCCAAGTTGGCACCTCGGTATTGTGGACCCTTTGAAGTCTTAGATCGAGTGGGATCGGTAGCCTATAGAATAGCACTACCTCCCACAGTAAAGGCACATAATGTTTTCCATGTTTCCTTATTGAAGAAATATATACATGATGCTAATCATATAATTGACTGGTCTGTGATCCAGGTGGAATCCAAGGGAGAGTTTCTTCCAGAACCCTAATGCATACTAGACATGAAGGAAACCTCACTCAGGAATTGAACCATTGCGCAAGTCAAGGTACAGTGGAAACACTTTGGCCTAGATGAGGCTACGTGGGAAATGGAAGATTCCATGAAACAGGCATATCCAATTTTGTTTGCTTATGTACATACATGTCATGTTGATAGATATAACATCGAAGATGGTGTTCCTTTAAGGGGGAGGGAATTGTAACACCCTGTTTCCCCCAATCTATAAATATAACTATATTGGCCAGGGAACTATGGCAAACTCAAACGTGTGAATGCTTGATTTGATGGACCTTTGTATAAAAGCTCGATGAATGTAAATTGGTTCTGAATGTGTGTTGCATGACTAATGGGAAGGGGATGTGCTAAAAGAGACCATGACTTCTAATGAAAAGGTGGTGGAAGGGGCCCAGAGCAGTTGCGTTAACTTCCACCAAGCCAGTACTATGCTGGTTTTAATTGCTCAAGATCATAACAACCCTCTGACCCAAAATGAATTACAGTCAGATTGGTAGGTGGGAAGACCTCCTCGATAGTTAATGAGGGGATGGGGCAGACTGTCCATCTGTAAGGCTTCCAGCCCTAACCACGGACTGGGAATTCGAGCCACATGCAATCTTGTTGAGGAAGGCAAGAAAGGAAGTGTGGTGTGGGAAGAGAGGACCGACGAAGAATGCAGAGACAAGAGTGGAAAACTCTCGGGTCCAAGAAAGGAGTGATAGTGAAAATTGAGTTGGGATCACAGAGAAGAGAGACTGAGTTGGGAGAAGGAGACTAACCTTCTTCCTCGTCTATTCCTTTATAGGGAGAAGGAGAGTAACCTTCGTCCCTAACTTTCGTTGAGCTAGAAGTAAGAGATTGAATCTCAAATCATTGTGGCCTAAGCTCAGGGGTGTCCAGTGATAAATCCATTGGGAGTGACTGAGCCTATGGTTGGGTGGAAATGAGCACCCCTCTCAGTAGTCGCATCATGCCTTGTGGTTTTGATAAGTGTTTTATGCCTTGTATTTTGAACTGAATATCATGGATACATGCTCATGTTTATACACCCATAAATGTTTTCTATGTGGAATGATTCCTTGGTGTTTTAGATTGGAAGTAATGGATGCATGTGTATACTTATATGCCATAGTTGGTTTATGTATAAAATGATTAAGTCTGGAGCATGAGTTTGTTCCACTGAGAATCGTCCCATCTGCTTGATTCTTGTGATGTTCTAATTTAATTCCTTGAAAGCACCTTCCCCAAGGAATTGCATCATATCTCAAAGTTGGAGTAAGCTCCTTGGTATGGCTACCACTATGGTAAACCCATGAGTTTACCTTTCCCCGGTGTCATAGCTCCCAACTCGGTGAGTTAGGAAGGCACTTCATTCAGGTCAATAGCCTAGGGACTTTGAAATGCACCCGAGCCCTTATCCAGAAACTCGACTAAGGGTAGGGATAATTTGCCCAAGAATCATCTGAAGGTTCAAGTGACCTCGGTCTGGGAACCCTGTACAAGAAGGAGTTATTTTTTGAAGGTTTCGGAGCCACAGAAGCTCAAATATCTGAGAGGTTGAATTTCGTTGCCCAAGTTCAAAAAGGATAGTGAGTTAAAATAACAAAAGGGAATATCCTTTCATTTGGGAGATGAACGGATGAGATCCTTTGGGAAGGATCTGAGGTCTATCACGACTATTATATTTGAAGAGGGAGCGCAGGAGTTAACACCTCGACTCCTTCAATCTTCGCAAGTAGCAATGAAATCTGAACCATAGATCCAAGGATATATCGAGACCCTCCTTGACCATCCATCATAAGAAGACACGTGGCAAGAGATCATCATTTCCCTAACTCGCTACTAAAATAATTCAAAGGGTAGAGTTTTGTGAACTCACGATTTTATCTGAACTATCATATCACAGGAGAGCCATGACCGTTGATCTGGGCGAGGGGATATCATGAGTTCAAGGATCGGGCTTTCAAAATATAGGCGTTGTGTTGTGTTCCAACTTCACGAAACACGAAGTCCCGACGAGTTCGGAGAATAAGCCACAGGTCGTGTTGACAGATCCTATGGGTGGAACATTAAGGGAGGAGATAATGGAGATCGGGATTTCTGGGAAATAGGAGTCAAGATTGACTCGCATGTAGAAGTCCCGAAGTCCCAAAATGTGAAACTCCTTTTTATAGGCATGCGATCACAACCTATGGTCACATAGGTGAATCTTGCACCTTGTGCATGTTCACGCTGGTGGGGTTTCAATAGGTCATGTAGATCAAATAGCGGTATTTCAACAGGAAATCAAAGAGCTAATCTGGCTAGTGAACGAGAAAATTTATTTAGTTCTCGCACTAAGCGTGGGGGTGTTACAGGTTCCATCGTTCTACTTCTACGTCAAGGCGGTTGGACGGGGAAAGGAATGGTGGTTGTAGCCACCTTCCGGTTGTAGCCGGAGAACATAGGGGGTTGCAACCTCCTTCTGGTTGTAGCCAAAGAATTGGGGAGTTGGATATTCCCTCAGGTTGTAGCCTAAGAAACTAGGGGATTGGAGCCTCCTTCTAGTTGCAGCTAGAAAACAAAGGATGTTGGTGCTTCCAATGAATGTAATTCTTAAATACATATAAGAAAAATAATTTTGTGGTTTTCTCCCTCTTTGGATTTCCACGTAAAACATCGATGTATTGTGTATGTGTGTGATTTCTCATTTTTTCATTGTTATTTACTCTTCAACTATTGGATGATAATGCTACATTGATATAACACTTGCATTTTATGGTGAAAAAGGATTAAATTGTTCTATTACGGATTCAACCCCCCCGCCCCCTCTCAGTAATCCAACAAATCCAATGGTCATGATTATGTTCTAGACATAAAGTGATTTGACAATTCTTCTCCCCAATAATAATGACTATTTATCCATGGCTTAACACCTATTTGGTCCATGATCTATAGTTAAAGAGAATGGAGGGTCAACTATTGATGATTGATTGTGAGGGATCATATGTAAATTATTTTCCTTTTGCATTAATATCTTGCCTCAAGTCGTTGCATTGGCTAATATCATTGGTTGTTTCCCTCTTTGAGGGTTTTAACCATGTAATAATACAATGTACTAATATTTGATATGTTTGTGTGAGTGGTTTCCTTAAGGTCTTCAACTTGTGTGGATATATCATGTTTATAGAATAACTATGCCAATGAAGGTGCCCTAGGATTAATCAATCAAGGATTTTAGGTTGGATTCAATCTAATCACAAAAGGTACCTATAAATGTGTTGGAGATGATAGGTTCAAGTACCCCAAAATCATGGAAGAGGTGAAAGAGAGTTTAGATCAGGCTATATCACTTATTTGAGTGTGTACCTACCAAATTGGGTTTCAAAGAAAGAAAATTATAACATAATCATAGAGTCTTCACAAAGAGGAATAAAACATTATAAATAGGCAAGAGATTGAACTCAAGGCATAGGTTTTCCTTAGGTTAGTCATTGGATGGTTCAATTCATACAAAAAATTCTTACCACACGGTTCAACTCATTATAATGGATTTTATAAAACTATTTCATGGGTTTTAAAGCTCAAAATTCCTCTCTATTACTCATGATGTGGAACACATTTGCAGTACCCTCTTTATTATAACATGGTACACTATTTTCCAAGAGATCGAATAGGGTTGAGAATGTTTGATGCATTTTGACTCCATTAATAGGAACCCAAAACAGATTCATCCTAAGTCATTAATGACACAAAAGGGGGGTTTGTTAAACCCCTAAAGTTAAAATACCCACCAAATTTATCACGAGGGTCAAAGTGAAACAAACCAATGACCAAGGGATAGAGACCAAATGAGAGAATCTAGTCAAGAGTCCCATTGAAGTGTTAGACATCCTTAAGAGGTCATACACCTAGGCTAAATTCCAATGGGGGACTCAAAGAAAGTGGGCCATAAAAATAGAGAGATATTATATCATCATTCAGTTGGTTACACATGGACATGAAATAAAACAATATCACACACTAGCCTCCTTGGTGGGTAGGAATATGTTAATTAAAAGTGTGAAATCCATACACTACATATTGGCCCCCTTGCAAGAGATACTATCCATGATATGGGATTAGTAGGGAGGTGCAAGGAAGGAGAAAAGCATTAAAATCAGAGGAAGAAAAAAGTAACTAATAGTAGCAACAATAGCAAAGCAATGATGCATAGGGGTTGGCTTGATAGTGTGTGTAGCATGAGATACTATCCAAACTTGTCGAGGGGGTAGTCTATATTGTTCAACTTCATTTAAGTTCCCAACTTTATTATGCAGACCCCATGCCTTGATAATTAATTTAAAGAGACAAGCTATGAAACACTTATGTAATAGGCATGATATAAGGATATAAAATATGTAGAACAAAACAAAGATATGGGAGGCATAAGATGCATGATAAATAAGAATGTTAATATAGAGGAATAAGAAAGCTTAACCACTCTACAAGTGAAAGATAATAATCAAAGTATGAAATGTAAATGAATATATTAGGAAATGAAAGATAAACCTAAGTATCATTTAAGAAATATAATATATAAATTATGAATTTAAAGATAAAAAAATTCTAACAAACATGTTAGTCGTTGATTTTCCAATAATAGAGGTTAAGCATGAAGTTTATTCCATTTTTAGCATTAATATTAACATAACAAATAATGTTGTAGCAACCAAGATCACAAGAAGAAACACCCTGCACAAGAAGTATCCTGGGAAACCCTTCTCAACAAGGGAAGAAAACCGAGCCAAATCATTTGCTATATTCTTCAAGAGAAAGACCTTCACCACCAAGAAAACCTAGCACACAAGAGGGTGCTTGCAAACCCTAGAAGACTAGCACCAAAGAGAGGTGTGCACTTTTCCCAAGAAGGTGTAATTTCTGAAATTTCGAAACTCACACAAAAGATATGATTCCTCAATGGGGAACTTACCTTTATTTATACTAGACTGAACCTGTCAACAGAAGTGTCTATTGGCACAACAGGTCCGACCTCTATATCTCATAATATAATTAATATTAACCAGATTAAATATCTTTTACATTAATTATCAATCACATTAAGGTGGGGCTGACCTCTACCCTTTACATTACAATTAGGGTTACAGGTAGGTCTGACTCTTGAACAATATAGCAAGGGATCTTATACACCCATTGGTGCTCATCCACTAGGGGCACATCCATAGGGATGTCCATATCTCTGGCTCACTTCATTACAGAGAATAACCACTTCTTCACTAGTGCTCAACCACTAGGATCACGTTCACATGTGCTCATCCACAGGCACATCCACTCAACAGATCTTCTTTCCCACTGCATTACACAGGAGAGTCGTCTAGAGTTTCTCATCAACTCTCTACCAAAAGGAGGCTAATACATCATCTTCATTTCTGTTCTCATGACAATGCACCCAACACTTTAGGATTTCACATGTTCACCTTGTGCTTAGCCACAAGCACGTCCAACTCTGCAGATCTCCTTTCTCACTGCGTTACACAGGAGAATCATCTAGAGTTCTTCTCAACTCTCTGTAAGGAGGAGGCCATCTCTGCATTCCATCTCTTTCTCAGATAGGAACCACACACCCCTCTCAAGTGCTCTCTCTCAGGTGTGTGTCCTGGAGAATGTATCACATAGATGCAATCATCGACATTCCCTCTCAGCTAGGGAGGCATTCTTCATCATTCCAAGTCTCACACAGATGTACTTTGAACTTTGTCTTGGTTGTAGTCATCAACACTCCCTCTCAACTAGGGAGGTATTCTTCACCAATATAATTTGGTGAAAATTTCTGCAATCTTCTCATGTGTAGGAAGGTACTACATGTGTACCATTTTCCTCTGCATCATTCTCTGATATAATGTTATTTCTTCTTAACATGTTTCGATCTATCAAGAAACATTGGGTTCTCAAAGAGATTTACACAGGGCTCTTGTTATCATCATAGAATATGTCTCATGATCAAGTAAATCTTTCAGAAGCTTGTGAAGCCACATTGCTTTGCACACTTGATGTTATATACTTTGCTTATGTGGTACTCAAGGCCACAGAGTTTTGTTTTCTTCTGCATCAGGAAACCGTGGAAAAAATCACGGTAATACAACAACAGGATGTGCTCTTCCGGTCCATTGTACTCTCTGCTCAATTTGTATAGGAATATCCCTAAAAACACAATTTCACACTTGGAGGCTTATCTCGGACTATATCAAATTGTGTCTCGTGTATATCTCAATACATGCTTTATTGATCTCTAGTGAATCTATCCCGACTGGCTCATGGATTGGCTAATCATATTCACTACAAAGCATGAATTGGGTCTGGTTTTAACCAAATATATCAATGATCCAATTAGATGTGATCAAACTCATCTGAATAATCATCATTCATTTTCTTCAAATCCATCACGGTGTTTTTGTATTATGTCATACTAAACTTCTTTAATATTCCCATTGTATATTTTCTTTGACTCGGGAAAATCTCATTAGTTCTCTATCATACTTCTAGGAAGTAGAGAATCATACTCAGATCCTTCATCTTGAAATCAGAAGTTAAGGCTTACTTGTTTTCAACAACAATACTTTATTAACAAGTCATCAAAACCAGGCTCTCGTCACCAACACTGTAATAATATAAGTTTTGATCAGCAACACTCTTGCTGAAACCCAAACTCATCAAGAATCCATTCATCTGATATAGTTTCCAACTCATGGATGGTAGTACGGATGGAAGTGTATCAGGCTTATTGGATCAAGTGTCTCATCATAGATAACTCCCTCTATTTGTGAGAATCCTATGGCTTTGTCTTTCTTGATTATTCCATCAGTTGCATGCTTGCTCTTAAAGATCCACTTGGAAGTTACCACAGACTTCCCTTCTAGTCTCTAAATAATAACTTATATACATTTTTTTAAGATACACTGGTATTCTTCTGTTATGACATCTTGCCATACCTGTTTCTCTTGTTGTTTCTTCAATGAAGTGGCTCATGACTAAAGGATAGCTTTCAAAAATCTCTTTTTCTTTCTCAAGGTGTCCTTTGAGGGACTTGTATGTTTCTCTGCCTTCTAGCAGAGTTTTGTTTACCCTAGGCATACCTTTTTATTCCCTTACTGCAATATCTCTGGACATATCAACTGGAGTAACTAGATTAGCTAGAATAATGTATGTCTCCCTCTGAACTGTTGAAGGGGGAGAATATATTTTCTCACTGTCAATCTCCATCTGAGATTCTCTGGATATTTTGAAAGGCAATCTCTTCTTCAAGGACAACATCTCTTCTTGTCTTAATCTATCTCTGACCAGGAATGTCGATCTTGGAAAGTCTTCAAAGATTCATTGTTATCCCATAAGTGTATCCTTTCTCCCTGAATGGTCTAGCTTGGACTTCTTCTCTTTTATTGCTTGTTAGATCTTTTATGTTTTATTTTCTGGAATAATAATCAATCAAATATGGTTTGGACTCTCGTAATAGTGATAATGGTCCAAGTATTTGAGGGTTCCCATACTAGGGATAATACCCTTCATTTATTAAAAATGCAATCAACTATAAAATTAGAGATCAATTGATTTACCTGGGTTTGTAGTCATGTTTAGCTTAGAGGAAGTACTTCTCCTCTCTCTTATCTTCATTATTTTGAGGTGGATCTAGATCAATGTCAGCGGTAGAAGCATATTGTCTTCCCTTATTCCTAGTTGGACATTTTCTTGCATAGTGCCCATATTTGTCACATATGAATCACTGAATTTCTGAAACATCTCTTCTATGATTATAGCCTGGGTTTGATGAAGACTTTTCAACTTTGAATGTTTGTCTAAAGTTTCTTTTGAATTTTCCTCCATTCTTTGTATGAAGTGCAAGAGCATGATTTTCTTCTGGGGAGTCTTCCACTCCTCTATTTCTAAGTCTAAGTTCTTCTTGAGTACAATCTATCCATGGAAAATCAAAGGTTGGTAGACTTTCTCTTCCACTGATACTTTGAATAAAAGGCTCCCAATGTTTTGGAAGGTTGTTAAGAGTGGATAAGACAAGTTCCCTATCGGACATGATTTCTCCAATGGTTTCTAGTTGTTCTTTAATCTCTGATATCTTCATAAAGAAGATAGCAACTGTGTCACCTTTCGTCATCTTGGTACTTTGAAGTTGGATCTTCAAGGTAAGAGCTCTGAGGGTGTTGTCACTTTCAAACATTTCTTTTAATGCTTCATACATATCATAATATGTCTTCAGGTTGGAAATACAAGGTAAGATATGATATCTTACTGAGTATATGATTAATTTTCTTGATTTGACATCTTCTTCCTTTCTTATCTTCTTATTTTCATTGGTAGTTGTAGCTGGTAAAGTTTTAGTTACCACATCCAAAATGTCATATTCTTCAAGGGTGACCTAGAGCCTTCATTTCCAGGAGCTGAAGTTGCTTGCTCCATCAAGCCTATCTTCTACTAAGGTTTTTTTCTTCATTTGTTCAGATTCTTCAAACTCTCGCCAACTGGATTTGGAAAATCTAATGATTAGGTTGGATTAGTAACCTTGGATTTTGTTGGGCTTATGATTTCCAAAAATCAACTTTGATAGTGTCACAGGAATGCTTGTTTGAATTGAAAACGTTTCTTCAAGAAGTTTCATAAATCCTACGATCAGGATTCCGCAAAAAATCTCGGCACCCTAGAAACCCTAGGGCCAAAAACTCAAAATCCTCAGAATTTTAATTTGAAGGTCTCTGGAGATGCGCTGAGGAGGTTCGTACATCTTGGTTCAAGTTTTATCTCCAACTTCCACTTATAAAGGGGTGAAAGGACTAATCAAATGAGGGTCATAAAAAATTTTGTAGAAACCCTAGAGGTCATACGGAACTACATAAGGGGGACGGTTTAGCCTTTTGAATGCTTGTACAGGGCTTCTTCAAGACATATGCTCTAAAACCATGTTTATTTTTAAATAAGAAATGTTAAGCATGAAGTTTATTCCATTTTTAGAATTTATCTTAACCATAACCAAAAATGTTGGAGCAACCAAGATCACAAGAAGAAACACCATGCACAAGAAGTATCCTGGGAAACCCTTCTAAACAAGGGAATAAAACCCAGCCAAATATTTTGATATATTCTTAAAGAGAAATACCTTCACCACCAAGAAATCCTAGCACACAAGAGGGTGCTTTCAAACCCTAGAAGACTAGCTCCCAAGAGAGGTGTGCACTTTTCCCAAGAAGGTGTACTTTCTAAAATTTCCAAACTCACACAAACGATATGATTCCTCAATGGGGAATTTACCTTTACTTATACTAGACTAAACCTGTAAACAGAAGTGTCTATTGGCACAACATGGCCGACCTCTCTATCTCATAATATAATTAATATTAATTAGATTAATTATATTTTTCATTAATTATCAATCACATTAAGGTGGGGCCGACCTGTACCCTTTACATTACAGTTAGGGTTACAGGTAGGTCTAAATCTTGAAAAATATAGCAAGGGATATTATACACCCACTAGTGCTCATCCACTAGGGGCACATCCATATGGATTTCCATATCTCTAGCTCACTGCATTACAGAGAAGAAAAACTTCTTCACTAGTGCTCAGCCACTAGGATCACGTTCACCTATGCTCGTCCATAGTCATGCCCACTCAACAGATATTCTTTCCCATTGCATTACATAGGAGAGTCATCTAGAGTTTCTCATCAACTCTCTGCTCAAAGGAGGCTAATACAACATCTTCATTTCTTTTCTTATAACGATTCACCCAAAACTTTGGGATTTCACATGTTCACCTTGTGCTCAGCCACGGGAACATCCAACTCTGCAGATATCCTTTCTCACTGCATTACACAGGAGAATCATATGGAGTTCTTCTCAACTCTCTATAAGGAGGAGGCCATCTCTACATTCCATATCTATCTCAGATAGGAACCACATGCCCCTCTCAGGGGCTCTCTCTCAGGTGTGTGTCATGGAGAATGTCTCACATAGTTGCAATCATCAATACTCCCTCTCAGCTAGGGAGGAATTCTTCATTATGCCAAGTATCACATGAATGTACTTTGAACTTTGTCTTGACTATTGTCATCAACACTCCCTCTCAACTAGGGAGGTATTCTTCACCAAGATAATTTGGTGAAGATGTCTCCAATCTTCTCATGTGTAGGAAGGTACTACATGTGTACTATTTTCCTCTACATCATCTCTCTGATATAATTTTATTTCTTCTCATCATGTTTAGATCTATCAAGAAACACTAGGTTGTCAAAGAGATTTGCACGCGGATCTTGTTATCATCATAGAATCTGTCTCATGATCAAGTAAATATGTCAGAAGCTTGTGAAGCCACATTGTTTCACACACTTGATGATATATACTCTATTGTTTTGGTACTCAAGGCCATAGAGTTTTGTTTTCTACTGCATTAGGAAACCATGGAAAACTTCATGGTAAGACAACAACAGGATGTGCTCTTTCGTTCCACTATACTCTCTCCTCAATCTATATAGGCATATCCCTGCAAACTCAATTTCACACTTGGAGGCATATCTCAGACTATATCAAATTGTGTCTCGTGTATATCTCAATACATGCATTATTGTTCTCCAGTGAGTCTGTCTCGGCTGGCTCATGGATTGGCTAAGCATATTCACTACAAAGCATGAATCAGGTCTGGTGTTAACCAGATATATCAATGATCCAATTAGTTGTGGATCAATCTCATCTTAATCATCATTATTCATTTTCTTCAAATCTATCACAGTGTTTTTGTATTATGTCATACTGAACTTCTTTAATATTCCCATTGTATATTTTCTTTGACTTAGGAAAATCTCATTGGTTATTTATCATACTTCTAGGAAGTAGAGCATCATACTCAGATCCTTCATATTGAAATCAAAATTCAAGGCTTACTTGTTTTCAACAACAAGACTTTCTGAACAAGTCATCAAAATCAGGCTCTCGTCACCAACACTATAATAATATAGGTTTGGATCAGCAACACTCTTGCTGAAACCCAAACTCATCAAGAATCCATTCATATGATATAGTTTCCAAATCATGGATGGTAGTACAAATGGAAGTGTATTGAGATTACTGGGTCAAGTGTCTCATCATAGACAAATCCCTTTGTTTGTGAGAATCCTCTGGCTTTGTATTTCTTGATACTTCCATCAGCTGCATGCTTTCTCTTAAAGATCCACTTGGAAGTTACCACAGACTTCCCTTCTGGTCTCTGAATAATATCTTATACATCATTTTTTAAGATACATTGGTATTCTTCTATTATGGCATCTTACCATGCATGTTTCTCTTGTTGTTTCTTCAATGAAGTGGCTCATGACTGAAGGATAGATTTCAAAAGCTCTTTTTCTTTTTTAAGGTTTCCTTTGAGGGACTTGTATGTTTCTTTGCCTTCTAGCATAGTTTTTTTGACCCTATCCATGCCTTTTTATGCCCTTACTGCAATATCTCTGGACATATAAACTGGAGCAACTGGATTAGCTGGAATAATGTATGTCTTCCTCTGAACTACTGAAGGGGGAGAATATAATGTCTCACTATCAATCTCCATATGAGATTCTATGGATCTTTTGAAAGGCTATCTCTTCTTCAAGGACAACATCTATGCTTGTCTCAATCTATCTCTGACCATGAATGTCGATATTGGAAAGTCTTCAAAGATTCATTGTTATCCCATAAGTGTATCCTTTCTCCCTGAATGGTCTAGATTGGACTTCTTCTCTTTTATTGCTTGTTATATCTTTTATGTTTTCTTTTCTGGCATAATAATCAATCAAATACGGTTTGGACTCTCGTACCAGAGATAATGGTCCAAGTATTTTAGGGATCCCATACTAGGGATAATACCCTTCATTTATTAAGAATGCAATCAACTATAAAATTAGAGATCAATTGATTTACCTGGGTTTGTAGTCATGTTTATATTAGAGTAAGTATTTCTCATCTCTCTTATCTTCATTATTTTGAGGTGGATCTAGATCAATGTCATCGGTAGAAGCATATTGTCTTCCCTTCTTTCTAGTTGGACAATTTCTTGCATAGTGCCCATATTTGTCACATCTGAATCAATGAATTTCTGAAACATATCTTCTCTGATTATAGCCTGGGTTTGATGAAGACTTTTCATCTTTGAATGTTTGTCTGAAGTTTCTTTTGAATTTTCCTCCATTCTTTGTATGAAGTGCAAGAGCATGATTTTCTTTTGGGGAGTCTTCCACTCCTCTATTTCTATGTCTAAGTTCTTCTTGAGTACAATCTGTCCATAGACGATCAAAGGTTGGTAGACTTTCTCTTCCGCTGATACTTTGAAGAAAAGGCTCCCAATGTTTTGGAAGGTTGTTAAGAGTGGATAAGACGAGTTCTCTATCAGACATGATTTCTCCAATGGTTTCTAGTTGTTCTTTATTCTCTGATATCTTCATAAAGAAGATAGCAACTGTGTCACCTTTCGTCATCATGGTACTTTGAAGTTGGATCTTCAAGGTAAGAGCTCTGAGGGTGTTGTCACTTTCAAACATTTATTTTAATGCTTCATACATATCATAAGATGTCTTGAGGTTGGAAATATGAGGTAAGAGATGATCTTTTACTGAGTAGATGATTAATTTTCTTGATTTGACATTTTCTTCCTTTCTTATCTTCTTCTTTTCATCGGTAGTTGTAGCTGGTAAAGTTTTAGTTACCCCATCCAAAATGTCATCTTCTTCAAGGGTGACCTGGAGCCTTGATTTCAAGGAGTTGAAGTTGTTTGCTCCATCAAATCTATCTTCTACTAAGGTTATGTTCTTCATTTGTTCGGATTCTTCAAACTCTCGCCAATTGGATTTAGAAAACCTAATGATTAGGTTGGATTAGTAACCTTGGATTGTTTTGGGCTTATGACTGCCAACAATCAAATTTGAGAGTGTCACAGTAATGCTTGATTGAATTGAAAACATTTCTTCAAGACGTTTCAGAAATCCTAAGATCAGGTTTCTGTAGAAAATCTTAGTACCCTAGAAACCCTAGGGCCAAAAACTCAAAATCCTCAGAATTTTATTTTGAATGTCTCTGGAGATTTGCTAAGGAGGGTCTTGCATCTTAGTCCAAGTTTTATCTCCAATGTCCACTTATAAATGGGTGAAAGGGTTGATCAAATGAGGGTCTTAAGGATTTCTACAGAAACCCTAGAAGTTGTACGGAACTGCAGAAGGAGGATGGTTTATCCTTTTGAATGCTTGTGCAGCGGTTCTTCAAGACCTATGCTATGAAACCATGTTATTTTTAATAAGAAAGTTTAAGCATGAAGTTTATTCCATTTTTAGCATTTGTCTTAACCATAACCAATAATGTTGCAGCAACCAAGATCAGAAGAAGAAACACCATGCACAAGAAGTATCCTAGGAAACCGTTCTCAACAAGGGAAGAAAACCTAGCCAAATTCTTTGTTATATTCTTCAAGAGAAAGACCTTCACCACCAAGAAAACCTAGCACACAAGAGGGTGCTTACAAACCCTAGAATACTAGCTCCCAAGAGAGGTGTGCACTTTTCCCAAGAAGGTGTGCTTGTTGAAATTTCAAAACTCACACAAAATATATGATTCCTCAATGGGGAATTTACATTTACCTATAATAGATTGAACCTATCAACAGAAGTGTCTATTGGCACAACAGAAGTGTCTATTGGCACAACAGGGCCAACCTCTCTATCTCATAATATAATTAATATTAACCAGATTAATTATCTTTTACATTAATTATCAATCAAATTAAGGTGGGGTTGACCTGTACCCTTTACATTACAATTAGGGTTATAGATAGGTCTGACTCTTGAACAATATAGAAAGGGATCTTATACACCCACTAGTTCTCATCCACTAGGGGACCATCCATAGGGATGTCCATATCTTTGACTCACTACATTACACAGAAGAACCACTTCTTCACTAGTGCTTAGCCACTAGGATCACGTTCACCTATGCTCATCCATAGGCACGTCCACTCAATAGATATTATTTCCCAATGCATCACACAGGAGAGTCATATGGAGTTTCTCATCAACTCTCTGCTCAGAGGAGGCTAATACATCATCTTCATTTCTTTTCTCATGACAATGCATCCATCAATTTGGGATTTCACACGTTCACCTTGTGCTCAGCCACAAGCACATCCAACTCTGCAAATCTCCTTTCTCACTGCATTACATAGGAAAATCATATGGATTTCTTCTCAACTCTTTGTAAGGAGGAGGCCATCTCTACGTTCCATCTATGTATTAGATAGGAATCACACACCCCTCTCAGGGTCTCTGTCTCTGGCTTGTGTCCTGAAGAATGTCTCACATCGCTGCAATCATCAACATTAGTGAAATAACTATTAGAACAAGAACATGAGATAAATCACAAGTCTAATGACAACAATAGAAATTAGATTATGAGAACTTTAAAAAGATGTGGGATTTAGAGAAAGAGAGTTATATGTGTAGTTACCCTCCCTGAGAGGAATGCGTGAGAGGTATGTGAGTGCCTACATGAGGATATTAGTACTATGATGCCCCAAGTGGGGCACAAATAGTCAAAGAGACTAGTATCACATGTAATAATTGTTGAAATGGATACTTGACACTAAGAGGGGGGGGGTGAATTAGTGTCACAAAACTTTGGACAATTTTCCACTTTTCACAAATTAACTGAACAACATATATTTATTTCATTTTATTAACCAATATATAAAAAAGAATAGATACTTTATTTATTTATTTAACTTGAATGAATATATAATATCAATCTTTGAATATCATATTCAAACAATTATGAGAGACCCAACTCTCTGTTACAAGAACCAACTTGTAGTTCTCAGATCCAACTGAGAAATGAGGAATCCAACCCTCATAACAAGTCCCAGATTTTTCATCTCAGATCCAACTGAGATGTGAGGAATCCAATTCTCATACAAGACCCAGCTTTTAAACAGGCATCAACCTGATAGAATGAACCTTCGTTCAATCGATTATGTATAAATATATATACTTCAACAAATTCAACTACGCTTTCTTCTCACCATTCTTTCTTGTTTATATAGTCTTCCAACTAGTGTGAATTTGAATCATTGCATCTTTTGATTTTGAACCATTTTACCTTTTCATTTAAATGATAAAATTAATCATTAAATAATATCATTTTCCTTTTTATTCTTTATTCATGATGCTCGTGAATTAAATCTCCTTTAATCATGACTGTGTGTCGGTTCTTTTGTTTTCATGAGTTGATCATAAACATGGATCGACTCATCATATCGTTCTCATGCTTTTGTTGCGTTCTTAGTTCACCAACAGATCATATTTGATCTTTTATCGATTCTCTATATTGTTCTAGTGCTAACTCCCTGTCGAATTAAATCTGTATGAGGTGCTTCCTTCAAATCATTTACATATGACCATATGCGAAAAACCATGGGCTTATTGTCTAAGCGATGTTCCTAGTGCCACCTCTTATTTCTCTCTTTGTTTCTTTATTGCATATGATCGCAGGTGGTGACCATGTGCTAGGCCAAGCGAGTGCTTGATCACTTATCAAAATCAACGGTTACGTTTTAATCTCCCGATGATATGGATGATTATCGGTACTTCGAGACTTTGTCCTTCTCGACTTCCATCCTCTATAATATTTCAAATCTCCCAAAGCAGATTTCTCTGAAGTAGATCGGATGGTCGATATATTATTTGCACGATGAACGATTCTCATTCACTTCAAAACTCTGGCTATTCATGGATCTTGAACTCTGTAGTAACAATTCCTATGAAGTGATTACCTACTAAATAAGGCATACAGTAGTGGTGACCACTTGTTGTCAGTTAACACCTCCACTTACGCTATCCTTCCACTGTACTTGATTAGCGGTAGAGAATGCTTCCGAATTAGATCAATGGTAGGCATTAACTTTGGCCTTTGGTGCTTTGGGTGATTTATGATGTTAGAAACTAGTTTCCCCCGAAGTACATACTCTCGAAGTGACGTATCTTCCTGACGTCACTTATGAATTGGCACTAGCCGAGTGGCTTCCACGTGTCACTTAGATTCGTGACTTGCGCATACCTGAAATGCCAACTGCACTTTGACACTTGTCATCATATGATTGTGCCACGTGTCCTTGCTGACGTGGATCTCCTCATGTGGCACATGTTCTTCTTCTGGATCTAACAGTTGTCTTAACTCCTGAAATGTATCTCAGATCGACGACTGAAAGAGACTTTGGAACTTCGGCCTTCGGGTGAACTCATATGTTATGAGTCCTTTTTTGCCAAAGTGATCAATGCCAAAGTTGACCACACTCATCCTTGTTGCACTCTGAATAGATCAACGGTTGACAGGATTTCCCTGCTCTTCCTCTGATCTGACGGTTGACAGAAGTTCATGACTTCGAAACTTCGGTTAACTTCGCCTTTCTTACTTCGTGTTTTACCCAAAGTGAGATTACTCGAAGCGTAACCTCCTCACAAATTTTAACCCGAAATGAATTTTGTTTGTTGATCGTGATCTTAGATCGACGACTTGACCTGTCTGCGATGTTGCTTTGCCTCAGTTTAAATCCAACGGCTCTTCTTTTTCCCAAAAAGTTACCTACGATCGGATGGCTCACGTTTACTTCAGAACTTCGGCTTCAGCTAAAATTCCTTCATGCACATTTCCTTCGGTCGATTTTACCCAAAGTGGTCAATGTCGGGTTGACCATGTGTATGTTACTTCCATGATCTATGTTCCATGACTTACTATTTCCTTCCACTCAACTTGATCCAACGGTCGAGACTGCTCTCGGAGAAAATCAATGATTAGGGATTATTGTGGGGTCCTCACTATCACGACGTTTAAAACTATTGTTGAGTTCCACAATGGAAACTGTTCATTTGGTAGTGGCACTGATGCCAACCGTAGATCTATTGGCGAGTGACAATCGACGGTCTAGACTAATTGTGGGATTTGAATTAACCCGTTTTTTAATTCTCCCTTCGTGCTCTGCAATCAATGCCTGCCCTTGATCTGGCGCTTGCATATCCAACGGTCATGACTTGATCTGCTCTTTGACCAGTCCTCCAATTGTCTTTCTCTTGTAATCTGATGGTCTAGACTAATTTCGAGATTGGAATTAAGGCATTGTTTAATTCTCCCTTCACGCTCCTCAATCAATCCCTGCCCTTGATCTGGCACTTTGTGTATCCAACAGTCACGACTTGATCTGATCGTGTTTCTGCAATGCGATTTTCCTTATGAGCTTTGATCTCTGCATTTTTTTTGACATTTTCATTCTCTATTAAATGTTATATTGTTGACATCAATGACAATTTCATCAATGATAACTCAACATTGACAATTCATCATAACAACTTATCATCACATCACAATGACATCGACTGTTAACATCAATGAAAACATATCAATGACAATATGTCCAACAATAATAAGATATGCATTTCTTGAGATGAGAGGTGAAAAGCATGGACATTTTGGAAATTCCAAGATAAGCCCATAAGGGTTTCTTAAGAGACAAAATTTTAATCAACTTGGAAAACTGGATATTGTGGAAGTTTTCAAGGATCAATGTTTCCACAAGCCATCTCAAGAAGGTTTAATAAACTCAATGTGTAATTAAGGATCATGGAAATAATTTTCTATAACTAAGTTTTACCTAAATGTTGATGATATGGAAGCATCGAGTAAGAATATCAATTATAAGGATTATACAATCAATGTCACTATTTAAATATTTTTCTAGAATAATCACATTCATTTTTTAATGGGTTTCAAACCAAGCCAATGTGTTCCATCATCGAGATCATGAAACACCAGTTGTCATGATGGTAAGGCTGTAAATTATAGACACAAAATAACCCATGGGAAATGGGACAACCATGCAATCTTATTATAGATAGATGCATGACTTACATCATGTTGTTGCATGCTAAAAATGTGGTAGCGTTACTATGAACTATGGTATTAAGAAAAAATCCATGGTAATGAGGAAGAAGAAAAAGAATTTGTTTATTAAAGACGGTTTGTATTATATAATTTTATGCTTTAACTAATGGATCTTTATGTTTTCTATTATAGGGACCAAACAAGGCCAAGTGGGGTCCATTGAATTTTCAAATGAGACAATTATAGGAGGTAACCGACTGGCAATAGTTTCCCAGTGGCATCCCACAAGGTTGGGGATGCATGTATCTAAGATGATAGTAGATGAGAGAGAAATATTGCAAAGAGTAGGCCTAGTGAGGTTGACCAGGATAATATTTTGTTGATTTGATTAGGACTTACGTAGGAGGTTGATTAGCTATTATGACCTAGAGTCCTACCCCTTTAAGTTTCCCCAGGGGTGTAACGCTCACAATTGTTTTACCAACTAAAACAAAGTTTAAAAATGGTAGTTGAGACAATGATATTTTGGAAAGTTGGCCTGAAGAAGATGAGCAAGATAATATAGATTTGATTTGATTAGAACTTATGAAGGAGGTTGATTAGCTACTCGGAACCCCGATTCCCATCGCTTTAAGTTTCCCCAATGGTGGAATTCCCAAAATTTCTTTTATCGACTAAAACTAAGTTTAAACATGACAATATATTTTATTTTGATTCAACCATCTATGTTAAAGGGTTTGATAAACTAGATAAACTTAAAAATCATATGAACTCCTTTGGTGATGTGATTTTTATGGACATTTTCTAAGTGATAGAAGGTCATGTCTATGTAAATATGTTTGCATGACACTTTTATACGTAGTCGTGGACTTTTGATTGATGTTATTTATGCTTGATTGACTTATTTAACATGTGTAAGCCCATGTGCGAGGGAGAGGGGGTATTAATCATTTGATGGTTTTACCAATTTCTTATAAGTTAAGTGTACATACTCACAATGGGAATTATGATGATTTTCTATACACATGTATTATCAACTAATGTGCAAATGGATATTATGTGGGAATACCAAGGAAGTAACACCTCACTCTAATTTGATAGTGAGAAGGCTATCAATACTAAAACATTGTTTAATACTTCTTGATGCTTTTATGTTGGATGTATTGGGAATTTTGTGTATCATGCAAGATGTAGGAGATTTGCCAAAATTGTTTATCATATGGACATGAACTGATGTAATAAAAATGGGTAGGGTAAAAGGTATTTTAAGAGAGAAGGTCGAGTCATTAAATATAGGCCAATAAGTGAGTATAATGTACAATATAATATAATACTCAATGAGGGTTTTACTTTTAATTGAAATGATTAAGAGCTCAAATGAATAATGTTAATGTTGATATTTGGGTACCTTGAAAAGTGGTCCCCTTATGTTTGTGAGCTTCTAAACACATGAGGGAAGTAATTTGTACCTTGTACCATGTACTTTATGTCCAATTTCACTTTGACTTAAGAGATTTAAGTCAACAGTGAAATTTGGTCATTTTAGCCTAAAGTGAGAATCAATTCACGAAGTGGGTGAATTAATAGACATAAAGTGAAACTATGGAAACTTAAGTAAAGTGGGTTTTGAGTTGAGATTTAGACGAGATGATCTCAACCATTGATTAGGGATGAGATGAGATGATCTTATCCACCCAACTTTTAGGTTTCCTTATGCTTCCTAAAGGAGGGCACAAGGGGAAAAGGAGAGGTCATTCACTCATTTGTTCACTTCAATAGTTTGAGAGAGAGAAAGAGGATGAGATTTCAGGCATTGGGAGAGGAAATCTTGGGCGCCTCCTTGCATGGAGGGCCTATGGAGGCTTAGTTCCCAGTTTATTTAGTGGGGAGATTCTAGATCTGAGGAGGACGCACTTGAGGAGGAGGGTGCATCATCAGTGGGGAGGTCTTAGAGAGCTCAATTTGCAATGAGGTTTGTTTCATAGGGAGGCTACACTTCAGTATCAAAGTAATGTGGAGGGGTTTCCTGTTCAGGTATTCCAGTTGGCATCTAGCTCCATTTCAGTGGTCTTGGCAGCATTTCTGGGTGGCGCACCATCCTAGGGTGCTCTTGCTTCATTTGGACTTGTATTTCAGCTTGGATCAAGTTGATATTGTATCAGTTTCATCTATAGTTTGTACTTGATGTATTCCACCATCTATTCTCCTCATATATAGACATGTATTCCAAACTGGTTTTCCTCGGGGGGTTTTATCCAAGGTCATGTTGACCAAAAATACCTGTGTCAAATTTCATGTGTGTTAGAGTGTAGAACTACTGTATTTTCAGCTGTAAAGATCTCTAGGTGTGTTACATTTATTTTAATATGCATGTGCTAACCCTTGGTGACTGAAACTACATGCTAGAGCACCTAAAATTATGAATGTAACCGTAACAAATCAGCAAGAAGTTCCTAAATTGTTGGGTGTCCTAAAACAATAGAAAAACCTTCATTGACATTTGAAACTTAGAGCCAACTTGAGGTAAAAGATAGACCTAGTTGGCAGCTTGATAGGACCTGGAAAATCTCCATGATCAGAATCTGGACCAGGGGTCAAATTTTACCTCAAAAATCAAAGTTCTCGGAATTGCCTCAAAACAAATGGGTTTGTAGCCCTCGTCGTCACGAACCCAACACAATTCGTTTCGTCTCAAACGAATGTCAGGAGCAAAAGTTATCGCGATCTGTTCGAATCGCCAAACAGGAAAAAAAAAAGGGTGCTGATTGGGCAGGCCGTACTGCTGACGTGGCAGAGGCCGTACAGCTGACTGGGCATCCGTACATAGTGACGTGGCACACATGGAAGGTGATGTGGAAATCTGTGATTGGTTACAGCTGGACGAGTAATTTGGTGACACGTGGCACATTTTTGGCGAGTGGAAAAGTGCCACGTGGCCCAATGAAGGGCTGCCACGTGGCACCCATTTATTGACTGTTGGGGTTTGTGTGGTTTACAAAAATTATGGAGGCCGCGGGGTTCGACCCCTGGACCTCCTCCCTTTATACAAAGCCTTTGCAAAGTCCATATAACCAACGCGCCATCATAGAAGCTCATGCTATTCAATGGATTTTAATTAATTTAAGTTAGAGTTATGTTTAATTGGAAAGGGGGGTCAGACCGGGGATAAGCCCGACCCGTGATCCTATTGTTTACCATACGACCATAACTCGGCGCGGGGTCTGCGCTATACTTTAAACACGGTTTTATGTATTGTTATATATGACCGATTTATACCATTCACCATTTATATATGCGCGCAGGGATTATAATATACAGCTCGTGGTTCCATTGGTCATATATATGACCGTTACCATATGCGGAGTGTGTTTTGTTTGAACCCGCGGTCATATGTTTATGATATGACCAAACCTGTTAAAAATTGCGTGGGAGTATGTTTTGGTTTCAATGTAATATTGTGCACGGGAGGTATAGCCTTCGGACCCCGGTTCCATGCAATATATATATGACCATATGTTTTGGAGAGCGGGTGTTATGTGTTGGAAATGGCGCGCGTTGGAATGGTAAACCCGTGGTTCCACGATAAACCATAAAACATATGTATAATGCGCGTGGATTTAAAACTTGGTTTTAATTTTGGTTTTAAAACGATTTGGAATGCACCCGCCACTTGTCACGCCATTGTTTGGTCCAAAAACGGTTAGCCCTTGATGTGCGTGGGACATGGCCACATGGCCCTCATGCGCCCATTACCTCCGACCTTGGGGGGCTTAGTTTGCTAACGGTGCGACAAATTAGCGTGTTTTGTGGGACGCGCATGTGCTGGGTTTATGCACACGAAAACGCTCGGGAGCTAGGTTCAGTTTCGCACAGGTGCAATATGGCGAGCCTGTAACAGAGCTTGGAGGGGAAAATATGGCAGCAAGCATAACTTCTTCAATTTTTGGCCAAATGAGGAGCTGTAAAAGCCCAGCTAGGGGTTTTTGGACGTCCTGAGTCCATTGGAATCATTTTCACAGGCATTTGAAGAGCCCATTTTCAGGTTTTTCACATTTGAAGTTTGAGGAAGCTCCATGAAGCTTGAAGCCCTCATTGTTTGAGGCATTGCTCAGATGAGCACATATTCATTTTCTGAGACTGAATAGTCATTCCTGACTGTTTATTATGCTCTGAACACATTTGGATAGGTTTCAGATCCATTGGATGACTTCTACAAGTATTTTTTCTCCATTGAAGCTCAGGGAAGCTTGGAGGTAGAGGTCATTGTTGGATGAGCCATTGTCCATTTGCAGAGTTTTAACAGTCAATTTTGGGGTTTTTATGTATTCCGAATCCAATGGTACAGTCTGTAAATCCATTGGATTTGAGCAGCAGCTTGTAATGAGCATTTGACAAACTAATCCCAAAGAGCCAAGTCCATTGAAGGAGGCTCAAGGAGATGTAGCCCAAAGAGGGGTGAACTCCTTTATCATCTTGGTATTGCTGTGATTTTGATGTGTTATTTGCTGCATTTTATATTGTTGTACATTGATTTATAACACATGATTAACCTTTTAAAAGATCATTCCTCACACATGTACATTGCAAAGAAAAACCAAGAACTTAACACATAAACTATTTTGCACATTTTAACACATGAAGCAAGGTCCTGTTAAGATTTATTTTATGAGGTAGAGGGTGCTTGCATAGCATAACAAGTCAGCCTTCTATTTTCAGATCACTCCATGGTATCAGAGATAAGGTGGCTAATGTTTTAGTAGTTTGGACAGCATATGAGTGGGTTGTTATACACATCTTCTTGGCAGATTTTGTGGACAGCCATTGACAGTGTTTAGTGGCTGCTTGTTGGTAGAATTTTGTAGAGGATTGTAGAGCAGTTTGTGCATAGTTTGGACAGCCTCTTTTCACACCTGCGTGGACAGAAGTGAGGTTGTATTTCACGACCTCTTTTCACACCTATATAGCTAGGAGTGAGGTTGAAGTTCACTTGCCTCTTTTCACCCCTATGCTGACAGGAGTGAGGTAATGTTCCTTTGCAGTTGGAGTGCATTTTGGCAGTCATGTCAGCATCTCAGATGCGTGTGGATGATAGGCTAGCTAGAGCTAGAAACTGGTCACCTTGGAAGGAGAGGATCATATTTATCTTGGAGGACCTCGAACTATGGGATATATTTGAGGCACATGTTCCTGCTATTCCTGCTACTTCCCCTATCTTATTGGTAGAGTTCAGGAAGAGGAACAAGTAGGTAAAGAGGACCATATGTGATTCAGTGAGGGATCGCATCATTCCCCACTTGACCGGGAAAGCTTATGCATATGAGATGTGGGCATTTCTATGTAATCTTTATCGGAGCTCTAATGAGAACCGGAAGATGGTTATTCATGATCGACTGAGGGGCATTCGCATGCTCAATGATGAGTCGGTTACTTCTTTCCTTGGTCATTACACCTGGATCAGAGACGAGATTGGATTCGTCGGGAGGTGGTGGAACCCAATTCTATGGTGAAGACAGCCTTAAACAACTTTACCAAACCATGGGGTCCATTAGTTCATGGAATTGTTATCAAGGAGGTCATGCCCACATGGGAGAGGATGTGGGATGACTTTGTTTAGGAGGAGACTAGACTTGTGGTAGAGGCTTCTAGACAGCATCATCAGCAGACAGTGTAGAGTGATGAAGACCTTTCTCTTTGGACAAAGGGCAAGAAGAAGACCGTCTAGGGAGGTCGGTAGGGTCCCAAGTTTGGGGCCCAACCACAGGGAGGATAGAGCAGCAGTGGGGCAAAGAGAGATATGAGCTCAATGAGATTATTTTCTTGTAGGGATTTGGGTCACTATGCAGGACAGTTTCCAAAGAATAAGAAGAAGCAGCATGATGTTTCAACAGCGACAGCAGAGGAGCTTGAGTTTGATGAACAGTTTGCAAGAGAGTGTGCATTTGCGACTATTTTGTCTATTGTTACACCATCCAGCATTAGATGGGGAGACAGAGTTGAGGAGGATCAACTAACTCATAGTAGTGATTCAGAGGGAGCTCAGACTCAGGTTTCAAGTATACCATCGTCAAAGGGGGTGACTGGTCCACCCAGGATAGCTTCAGTTTAAGAGTTGTTGAGCAAACAAAGAGTTGGTGCTATAGCTTCAGAACATCAGATATTGATGAGGAGGAGCGGCAGGGAACCATGGAGGCTTGAGCCTCACTTGGATATGGATATGGGTAGATCAGGTTCTGGATCCACTTTAGGTGGAAGCTACTTGGCGAGAGTCCAAGTTAAGGATCTTAGTGAGATGTCGAGATCCTGGTACTCTTGGTGAGATACCAAGAGGGGGATACTCTTGGTGAGATGCCAAGAGAGTGAATCTTGGTGAGATTCCAAGAGAGTGACTCTTGGTGAGATTCTAAGAGAGTGACCCTTGGTGAGATTCCAAGAGTAGTGACCGTTGGCGAGATGCCAGGAGATAGAAATCCTTGGTGGGAGACCAAGGTGGAGATCTTTGGTGTGATGCCAAGATCTAAGTGATCTTGGATAGGTGAAGAGAAACTTCCATCTATAGATCATGCAAATTGATCAAATATTTGTCAGACTACTTTCAGTGATCATGGTACAACCATACTCATTGAGTATATGCTAGGAGCCAACCATGTCCACTATAGGGATGATATTGGTGGTGACGGGCACTTTCCTCGGTAAGAGGGAGTGTTGAGATTTGGGTATCTTGGAAAGTGGTCCCCTTGTGTTTGTGAGCTTCTAAACAAATGAGGTAAGTACTTTGTACCTTGTACCATGTAATTTATGTCTAATTTCACTTTGACTTAGGATATTTAAGTGAAACGTGAAATTTGGTCATTTTAGCCTAAAGTGACAATTAATTCACAAAGTGGGTGAACTAATAGACATAAAGTGAAACTATGGAAACTTAAGTAAAGTGGGTTTTGAGTTGAGATTTAGATCAGATGAGATGATCTCATCCACCCAACTTTTAGGTTTCTTTATGCTTCCTAAAGTGGGGCGCAAGGGGCAAAGGAGAGGTCATTCACTCATTTGTTCACTCCAAGAGTTTGAGAGAGAGCAAGAGGATGAGGTTTCATGCATTGGGAGAGGAAATATTGGGTGCCTCCTTTCATGGAGGGCTCATGGAGGCTTAGTTCCCAGTTTATTTAGTGGGGAGCTTCTAGTTCTGAGGAGGGCACACTTGAGGAGGAGGGTGCATCATCAGTGGAGGGGTTCTTAGAAAGCTCAGTTTGCGGTGAGGTATGCTTTAGAGGGAGGCTACACTTTAGTATCAGAGTATTGTAGATGGGTTTCATGTTCAGAGCTTCCAATTGGCATCTGGCTCCATTTCAGTGGTCTTGGGAGCATTTCTAGGGGGCGCACCATCCTAGGGTGCTCTTGCTTCATTTGGACTTGTATTTCAGCTTGGATCAAGATGATATTGTATCAGGTTCATATATATATTGTACTTGTTTTATTCCACCATCTATTATCCTCATATATAGACATATATTCCAAACTGGTTTTCCCCAGGAGGGTTTTATCCAAGGTCTTGTTGACCAAAAATACATGTGTCAAATTTCATGTGTGTTAGAGTGTAGAGCTACTGTATTTTCAGCTGTAAATATCTCTAGGTGTGTTACATTTATCTTAGTATGCATGTGCTAACCCTTGGTGACTAAAACTACATGCTAGAGCACCTAAAATTGTGAATGTAACCATAACAAATCAGCAAGAAGTTCATGAATTGTTGGTTGTCCTAAAACAACATCAAAACCTTCATTGGCAGTTGAAACTTAGATCCAACTTGAGGTCAAAGACAAACCTAGTTGGCAACTTGATAGGACCTGGAAAATCTTCAGTTAAAAGAGTAAGAATGAAAATTGGATATATTACAATATAACTAGATATCATAAGGAAATCAAATCTGACTGTATCTAAGAAACGTCGATATGAATTACTTTTCATACTATAATAATATTAAAAATTAATATTATTTTTTTGCAATTTTTATTATATAGGGAAGGGAAGAAGAGGAAGAGGGGGACACACACTTCATTGGAATTTGGCATTGTTGGTTGAAACTTTTCATTATTGAAAGAAGGTGAAAGAAAGTAACAAATGCCAGTGATCCTTTAAAGGATTATGATCTTTTGTCATCCATGGTATTCTTACCCATTTTCCTTCATTAGTTTGAAGGCCCAAAGGTCCATGGGTTTGATGTGAACCCTTGAGTTGGCGAGGAGGCACTAGATAAACTTAAAGTTTGGGCAAGTGGAGCTAGAAAATTAAGAACAAAATATACAACACAAAAATCGGTTGACATATTTTTACATGTTTTCTTCAATGAATCATCGCATTACTATATGTTGAACTTTAGTTATTTCATTAATTAGCGTTGTTATAAATATTCTTGAAAACTTGATGTCAATTGACAATTGATTCAGATATTGTTCATAAATTATGAAATTCATAAAAATTCGATGAAGTTGCACTAATATCCTAGCAATTATTATTATCATGTTTTCTTACTGTTGTGTTAATTTCAAGCTACTATGGATTCATTATGTATCATAAATAAGTAGGGTTTAGGGGGCCTACATATGGTATCAGAAGTTGAATTTTAAAACTAGAACCTTAATGGATATCTTATGCTTTATATTTCACTATAAATACAAATAATGATTTTCTTAACAAGAAGCTAATTAGAAACAAGCAGATAGGTTTCCTAGACTATGACAACAACCATGAAATGTGGGTGTTTGTAATTCCCACACTTTAATTTATTGACTAAAACCAAGTTTAAGCATGATAGTGTATTTTCTTTCAATTCAACCATAGGTTTAAAGGGGTTGAATAAACCAAATAAACTTATAAAACATATTGATATGTGGGTTTTGTTTCATTAGTGAGAAAAAAAACTTTGGATATACCTAGGTTGTGAGCTATAAATCAAATGATTTTTAGTTTTGGGACAAGAACAAGAGTATTATAGCATCAAATAAAAAAAATAAAGCATAAATGTTGTTTGCACCCAATTCGTCACTAGGTGAGCAAATTAAGAGTGCTTACATGCCCAGTTGGGCTCTGCTAGGCATGACAACTGTAAGGTAAAAGGTTAGAAAGATAAACAACAAAGTTATAAACAAAAATTAAACTAAAACAAATAAAAACTAAGAGCATATGAGAAAATGAAAAATAGAGACAAATGGACCAATATCACCAATGTATAAGCTGATCTGTTGATGAAATCCAAAGGCACAAAGAAGAAAGGGGACTTGGGTCCCTTCTT
>CBVK0101679015.1:0-20597 GCA_900067695.1 Picea abies | reverse complement strand
GACTATAGATTCAGGTATGTGTGTTGATTCCTAGGCTGCCATGGCCTCCTAGGTGCATAAGAAGACTCCCTAGGATCTCCACTCCTATAGATGGCTAATAAACCAGGCAAGGATGGACATTTCTTAGTTGAATGGTCTTCTGTACATAAGCCACAAACTAAATTTTTATCTAATGGGCATTCCCTTGAGGAATGCTTCCTTTTTCATCTTGGGCAATATATGCTCATTACTACATTTTCCTCCTCCTGTTTCTTTTTGAGTTTAAGGGTATCCAACTAGGAACCTATTGTTCTTAAGATGTCAGTCTTAAAGTTTTCTAGAATTTTCATTATCTCTACTCTTGTAATACCACTTGAACTAACTGATTTTAAGCTTGTATTGTAAGGGTCCTGAACATTCTTTCTTGTTTTGGATCTACTCCTTGAGTAGTTTTTACACATTTCGCATATTTTAGCAAATGTTTTGTGAGAAATATCACCTGATGCCATCAGGTTAAGCATCTCTAAATATTCTTCTAAATGACTATCACATGTTCCTAGTCTATCAAATCAATACATACTATCACATATTATCATCTAACCTGCAAAAGAGAAGTAAAATAGTGAGCTACAACAAACTAATTAAATAAATAAAAACATGTACATACAAGAAATAAGAAAGAGAAATTTATATTACAAAATGCGTAAATAAACATAAGAACAATTACCAGACTGCTAGTGGCCCCCCCAACAAGTCCTAGCTACCTTCTACAAGCACACCACAAACTGCAACAGGCCGAATTTACCATGAAAGTTAAAAACGCAGTTCTGGCACTATTCTGGCAATGTCAAAAATAAAAACAAAGTACAACAAGTTTATCTCCAATCTGATGGCTCTTCTACTTGTTTTACAAGTTAATGACCATCCTAGTAGTATTTATAGTTTTACAAACCAAGTGGTCGACCACAGGAGGGTCGAACCACCTCTAAATTTGGCAAAATACAATAAATGCGACCATAACTAACAAAGGAAGCCAATAATCACCCTCTTTGGACAACTGAAATCGAGTTGTCTTGAGCTTAGTAGCTGGAAGGGGAAATGATAAATAAAACCCACGTGCTTGATTTTTCCATCACTAGCCGCCAATACCATAACTGCCAACTCGCCTTACATTTTTGTGCAACATTGGGTGCTGGAATGAGTGTCGGATCGGGTACCGGAATGAGTGTTGGATCAAGTGTCGGATCAAGAAACATGGTGTGTTTTTCCCTGTAACAGTAGAAAAACATGAATTAACTCTTGGAAGCATAAAAACATGATAAATTAAACTTGATTTAATCATAAAACATGAATTACAAGAACCTTATGCCAATTATACCATTTTATCATAAAATTCTTCAAAAAGCTCCTTTGAAAGATGAAAAACACATGTGTACATATGGCAAAAAGTATATAATAACGTCATGAAAATGATGATATCTTGGGCCCACCACTACCTATAGTTTTACATGTACTCCCAACCACAGATTACATGAAATACCTTCCAAGATATAATGGGGAAGGTGAAATAATTGTTGAAGAGCATCTGGTAGCTTTTACAGTTTTGCAGACAACTTTAACATTGATTATTCAGATGTGTGGATGAGGTTGTTTGTACAAAGTTTGGATGGGGAGGTCAGTAAATGGTTCATAAGTCTTCCTCCATCCTCCATTATAGATATTCAGGCATTGTATGAAGCTTTTATAAAGAAATGAGGATATAGGAGAGATTATCTCTATTACATCATTGAATTTGGGGCTCTAAAGAGAAAGAATGGTGAATATATTTCATACTTCACCAAGAGATTCAATAAAATGTATGGTAGAATCCTAGTTGAAATAAAACCAATTGAAGCCTCTACCAACATCACTTATGATAATTCATTTGATGCATAATTCTCCCTCCTCTTGAGAGAGAATATCAACCACAATGTTATCCATGCAGGAAGTAGCCATTGAAGTTGAATCTAATATTTTGGCATCAGACAGATTGAAGACTAGATCTGATAAAGAGAAGAAAAATTAGAGAGAGCATGTTTGTACCTCCTCTAACCCAGCCATATCCAATCCCAAACTTGAAGATATGACTAAGACTTTGAAGGATCTGACCTCTGAGATAGCTAAGCTAAAGTGGGAATCCAAACATCCAAACAAACTTTTCAAGGGCTTGGTAATAGAAATCAGAACCAAGTCAAAATGCTTGATGATGCTCCTCAAGTAATGTAGAGATAAAGGAGAAATGTTGATGATCAAAGGGTAGTTACCCCATTCCAAAACAATCAGATTGAGGATATGGATGCAAACAATGATGTTGTGGACGATGTTGTAGTGATTTTCAATGAGACGATTTATTATGCTAGTCACTTAACATAGCAATAGTATGAGGTAGCACAATTGTCAAATCAATTTGATGATAATATAGAGGAATAGGGAGTTATTCAAGGTCAACCCAAGAAGAAATACTATTTGAGTACGAGAAATGGAGCTTCCAAGGCTATCACCTCTGATCAAGGCAAACAAGCAGAAGCTCCTCCCAAGCCAAATTCAAATAAAGGTATGCCCTCTAAAACTCAGTCATCTCCACTATCAAAATCTATTTCCCCTAAAACAAAGGAAGCCCATAAGTCACCAAACTCTTTCAGCCTAAAACATGAGCTGAGAAAAATCAAGATTCATGTCCCTTTGACATAATTGTTAAAAAATGAACCCTTCAAGAAATCCATCATGAAATTTCTGCAACCAACTCCTTCTAGTGTATCTTCTGATGTCATTAGTCTACAAGATGAAAACCCAACCATTACTGTGGGTCCACACATTGAGGATGGATTTGATGCTTCTCCTCCTTTCTATATATCTCTGAATCTCCATGACAAGATACTGCACAACTGTCTTATGGACTTAGGAGCCTCTCACAATGTCATGCCCAAAGTTGTTATGGAATAACTAGGTCTGGAGATTATCAAGCCTTACCAAGACCTGTACTCCTTTGATTCTAAGAAATTAAAATGCCCAGGGTTGATAAAAGATATGGTCATTTCTCTAGCACAATTACCCATGAAGAGTGTAGTGATGGACATTGTGGTGGTTGACATTCCCCCAAAGTTTGACATGCTATTATCTAGAACTTGGGCTAAGAAGGTTGGAGGATCATTACAAATGGGCCTCACATATTCCACCATTCTTGTTTTTGGTGGTGAGCATAAGAGGCTATACAGGGAGGTAAAGTTAGCATACATAGTCAGTGATAATCAAAACCCAAGAAATCACCCCATTTATGTTGTTGAGGATAATATGGGTTCGTCTATTTTTCATTTAAACGACAATGAACCTAAAATATCAGTCATCCAACATAGAGATCAACCCATGTATGGTCAACAAAACAAGGTGTGGAATATTTATTTCGATGGATCTTCATGAAAATAAGGATCTGGTGCAGGTATTCTCCTCATTTCCCCTTCAAAAGAAGTAATAACCCTCTCTTATAAGTTGTAGTTTGAGACTACTAATAATATAGCTGAATATGAAGCTCTGGTAATGGGATTGAGGGCTGCCAAAGACATGGCCATTGATTGTTTAGTAGTTTTTGGTGATTCTGAGTTGGTCATCAATCAAGTGAGGAATATCTATCAAAATGAGCAACAAATGCTCAAGCAGTACAAAAATGAGGTATGGGACCTGATCGATAATTTCTTTCTAGCATTTAACCTCTCTTTCATTCTCATATAATAGAATCAGAAAGCTAATTCTCTGACCTTAGCTACCAACACAGTTAGGCCTCCCATTGGATCGAATATTAAATATCAAGTGGAAATCAAACATAGAAAAACCATACTAGACAACATAAATCACTGGGAAGTCTTTAGTGATGATTTAGAGTTGCAGATATTTCTTGACACCATTGATGAATTCTCCAATATCTCAACTGATCAGAAAAGTCAAGAAGATGAAAATAAGGAATTATAAGGTCAACAAGCCTCTCATCAATTGAGGATGGTGGTTGATCATGATATTGTAGAACTGAAAACCAAGCATATTCCAAAAGGACTAGTGCCTTTGGAGATATTGTTCGACAGTAATGATGTTTACAAAGAAACTGCCATGAAGGATCAAGAAGAAGAGGTGACAGAGTGCAATATTGGGACTACTAATAATCCCAAGATCATCAAGTTGTCCAAAGAATTAGCTGCAGAACAAAAATACAGGTATGTCAGTCTCAATCAAAAGTTTGTTGATACTTTTGCATGGTCCTATGAATATTTGAAGACATTTGATACTGACATCATCCAGCACAAGTCCATTTGAAAACTGGCTCTAAGCTAGACAGAATATTAGACAATTTAATCCCATATTAATGTCCATAATTGAGAAAGAGCTAAAAATAATGTTGGATGCCAATATTATTGTACCATTGAGGTATTCAAACTAGGTAGCCAACTTAGTACTCGTAAGGAAGAAGAGTGGGGAGATACGCTTGTGTGTTGATTTCAGAAATCTAAGCAAGTGTTGTTTGAAGGAAAATTATCCCCTCCCCAAGATGGATCATATTTTACAGAGGGTGGTAGGTGCACACAAAATTTCCTTGTTGGATGGATACTCTAGTTATAACCAAATAGAGGTTTGTGAGGAAGATAAAGAAAAGATAGAATTCACCACCCCGTGGGGAAAATTCATGTATGACAAGATGCCCTTCGGGCTCATGAACACAGGGGACACTTTTCAGAGGGCCATGGACATAGATTTCATGGGAGAGAAAGACAAATTTATGGTCATATACCTAGATGACATTACCATTTTCTCCAAGTCTGATGAGGAAGATTTGCAACATTTGGAGTAGGTTTTCAAGAAATGAAGAAGGTATGGGATATCTCACAATCCTAAGAAGTCTCACTTTTCCATGCTAGAAGGGAAGCTCCAGGGCCACATCATATCATACAGAGGCATAAAAATTGATCCAAAGAGTGTTTGTGCCATTCAGAAAATTGAGATTCCCAGAAACAAAAAGGTTGTCCGGACTTTTATTGGTAAGATAAACTTCCTTAGATGCTTTGTGCCAAATTTTGATGAAATTATGAAGCCTATTACTAACATGTTGAAGAAATATGTTGTGATAAAATGGTTCTTGGAGGATAAATCATCTTTCCAAACAATCAAGCAAGATTTAGTTGAATCACCTGTATTGGTCACCCCTGACTATGCCAAATATTTCTTCATCTTTTCCATTGCCTCAAAGGAAAAATTTGTTGTTGCATTGCTACAGAAAAATGAGGAAGGGAATGAGCAGGCAATATCATTTTTTACTAGATCCCTCCGAGATGATGAGCACAAGTATGATATATTAGAAAAGAAGCTTATGCACTGGTCAAATCACTCAAGGCCTTCTGAGTTTACGTTCTATAGTCTAGCATAACGACTTTTGTTCCTAGCAACAGTGTCAAAGAGATTCTGGTCCAGCCAGACAACGAGGGGAAAAGAGGAAAATGGATTGTCAAGTTGTTGGAGTATGATTTGCACATAAATCCCACCAATCTGATCAAGGGGAAAGGACTGGCCAAATTGATATTAGAATCAAAATGCAAGGTGCTAGAGTTGCATCAAATCTTCACCCAATCATATGCACCCACCATATAGCCTAGACAAGACAGATTATAGGTATTTGAAAAATATTCCTCTTCACCCTGGTATAAAAACATCATCTATTTTCTACAACATTTTGAATGTCCACCAGATGTGAAGAAGAGAAAGGCCAGGTATCTCAAGTTTAAAGCCATCAAATTGTGCATTTCAAACCAGAACCTGTATTGGAGAGATACTATTGGCATCCTGTTAATATGCCCTTATGAAAATGACGCTAAACAAGTCACAACATAAATGCACAGAGGAGTTTGTGGAGGGCGCCAGCATTGGAAATCCATAATGCTCAAGATCCTGAGGGAAAGATACTACTGGCCCACCCTTTTCTCTGATGTGTTTTCCACTGTTAGAGCCTAAAATGAATGTCATATTTTTGCAAGGAAAAAATGTTACTATCACTACCCCTGAAACCTATCAAAGAGAGTAGTCTATTTCAACAATGGGGGTTATACTTCATAGGATAAATAAATCCACCCTCCAATGGAAAACACAAGTTGATCTTCACTGCCACTGACTACTTCACCAAATAGATTGAGGTTGTGCCCACCAAGAATTGCACTGACAAGGTAATCATGAATTTCTTGGAAACCAATATTTTTTCCAGATTTGGTTGCTCCAGCAAGCTTGTAATAGAAAATGCCCAAGATTTCAAGTCCAAATCCATGATTGACTTCTATGGCAATCACAACATTTCCTTGACACATTCTACACCCTATTACCCTAAAGGAAATGGCTTGGTAGAATCATCAAACAAGACTCTCATCAAGATCATTAAAAATTTGTTGAATGAAAGCAAGAAATCTTGGGACTCTAAACTCAAATATGACTTATGGGATAACGAGATCAGCAGTAAGATGTCTCTGGGAACCTCACCATTCCATCTTGTTAATGGAATAGATGATGTTTTTCCTACTCAACTCGATATACCAGTCCTGAAATTATTGCAGGAGGATATTGAGGAACCCAATGACATCCAACGGAGGATGTTCCAGATCATAGAAGTTCAGAAGAGAAGAGAAGAACTTGATTAGAGAACAGAGGCATACCAGAGAAAGATCAAATCAGCCTTTCATAAGAAAACCAAGAATACAAATTTTCAGGAAGGTGACCTGGTTTTAAGGTGGGATGCCAGAAGAGATGTCAAGTCCAAGCATGGTAAATTTGACAACCTATGTTTTGTCCATTTTGAGGTGATTGAAGTTCTAGACAACAACACGTTCATCCTGCACAATCTAGATGATACAGAAATCTTTGGAGGCCCAGTAAATAGGGGCTTCCTGAAACACTATTTTGTTTTAGGATTAGGGAAGGTACCCCTTGTACCATAGACACGTTCCTTTATTGTTGTTTTTTATTAGTTAGTTGTGTGTCAATAAACACTCCATAGCCCAACAAGGCACTGGGGTATAGTTTCAGTTTTTTATTCAATAAAATACATGGTTGAGGGACAGTAACAGATACAGGTTGACAGACAAAAACAACGGTAAGTGATGAAAGGTAAGAGCAGTTATCTAATCTCAAGGAACTCATATACATTTCTTATCACTTCACAGGGACGAGCTATCCCCAGTTGGAGCCAATGTTGTAACCTAGGTCTGCATCCCCTGCCTCTCATATCTTTTTCCCTACGCCTTAATCATTTTTACTTTTTCTAGTTGTTTAAGTAGTTTTTCCCATCACCGAGTGACTTGGTTCTTTCTTGCTTCTGTCTTGTTTGAAGTCTTTTCATGTTTCATTTTCTATCTTTCTTGAAGGATTAAATATATGTCATGTTTTGTTCGAATTTGTTTTCATCACGTTTTTCGTGGATTGAGCTCACCACAAGTTTCCCAAGAATTTTTATATGTACAAGGAATTCTCATGCACATGATGCATCAATCCAGAGAATCAAATTTTGGGCTCAGACAGTGGGAACAGATAGGTAAATTTTCAACGGTAAAGTTCCACCAAGAAAATCATATTAACGGTTGTTGTCCATTTGGGGATGCAGAATTGTGTGGAATTTAACACCAAGAGTCATCATAAGACCCAAAGCCCAAACTGTTGAAGAACGAAAGAGAATCTGGGTCATTCATATATCACGACACTCGGCAATAGATCATTCTTTTTGGGGATTTTCCTCTAGGAGGTTTTTAGGTTTCACATTTGAAAGTCCCGAAGAGCCAAGGACCCGAAGTCCTGAAGTAAATCTAGACCATCCATGAGACGGGACACATGGCGAAAGATCAGTTACTTCGGTGATTTTCCTCTAGGAGATCTTCAAGATTGACATTTGAAACTCCCGAAGTCCCGAATTTAGAAGAACCGAGGTCCCGAAGTGTTGAAGCACATGGAAACTGGTAGTTGAGACACGTCGCATACTCATGAGGCTGGACACGTGGAATTCATCTCAAGTCATTTGGTTGAGTCATTCTCCCATTTCCACATGACACATGTCACCTTTCTTTCCAAGACACCTCAACATCTATGACATCATTTGACATCAGGCCACCACATCACTTCGATGATTTTCCTCCAGAAGATGTTCACGCTTAACATTTGAAACTCTCGAAGCCCTAATATTCGAAGAGAATTTGTATCATTCATCCATCATGACGCGCGTCAGTAGATCATTCACTTCAGCGATTTTCCTCAGGGAGATGTTCCATGTTTCACATTCAAAACACCCGAAGCCCAAAATTATGAAGTGAATTTGGACCATTGATCCCACGTCAGCAAGAAACATCGATCCTTGAACAAGTAAATGTCACCCATGTCTCGAATCATAATCATATTGACAACTATATTTCATTGCAGAGATGCGAACTGCCCGAATCTTAATTTTCTAGAGAGGTCCTGCAATTTAAACCATGGTTTTGTTGGAAGGGTACGTGGCAACTTTTGGTGAGTTGTGGGCCCAAATGTGGTCTAAATCCAAACCACCCTCAACAACTCCTACAATCACATTCTTGAATGATTTCATCTCACCATGTCACCTCCCACGTCATGTAATATCCCGAAGGATGAGCCCTATTGTAATCATGTTTATGAATTGTAAATTATGTTTTCTAGGCTGGTGAGCCAAGTATTGGTAAGGTGGTGGGATTATGTGTTTATTAGGCTAGAGAGCATAAGTATTAAAGGCCAGGATCCCATTTTTGTATATGTAATACGCATAATGTTAATAATGATTAAACATCATTGTGTGCAGACCGACCATGAAGAAAGAGTGATGGGGGACTAAGCTTCCATAGAATGGGTAAGGGAGAGGGAGATGAGAGGTTTGAAGAGGGGATAAGATTGAGGGATTAATTCCATACGAATAATAATTTATTATTACTCTAGAGATGTGTGAAAGGTATTTTTTGATCCTAAGTCCTGGGAGAGGCAACACATGCAGCTCCAACGTGTGCAAAAGGGAACACATACTTTATGGAGTGCCTGCAACTTCATGGGCGACATGTGTTGGCCTAGGAACATGCAAATTAACCCAAGAAGTGAGCCATGATGGAGGTGAATCGTCCATTCTTCTATCTATTGTCTGAACCATTAGGGAGTTGGCGTCTGATCGGTGCATGCCACACACAGCTCTGAAAAATGAAACCGTGAGACCTATGTGGTCAACTAGTGTATTCCCATGAATTCCATCCAATTTCTATGTTCAGTCTCCTTCACCAACCTCTGTATAATTTTCCCTATCAGGCACCCTGAAAATCAGTGGCAGACTCGTGGATTGAGCTGTGTCTCCTGTGCATCCAGTGAACCCGGTTTATGAATTCTGCAATCTGAGTTCATGTTTAATCATCTATGTTGTTGTGTTCTAAGAAACCTGAGCATACCGTAATTGTATATACCATGTGTGTTTTAACTTTGGGTTGTTTTGGCCATGTAGCCCCTTGGATGAATGTGATTTTTACCATCATATGTTCTTTGTTGAGCCATTTTTTGTCCTCCTTGTGCTGGAATGAAGATGAAAAAACATGTTGTTAGGCCTGTGAACGAATCTCTCCAGGTGAGAGTGTGCGGTGAGGAAGTGAGAAATCCTAGAAGGGGTCCTGCAGATGCAATAGAGATCGGAGAATTCTAGTCTGACCTATTACTAAATCCAAAGGCAAGGGAGGTTTAGCAACCGAAGGACTATCTTGGTGACAGTGAAGGCATATACTCCTCAGGTGGGAGAGGCATGTGGGGAATGAGAGTTCTATGAGTAGTGGGCATAAGTAGCTCCTGGGAGAGAATCCTTCCTCATAAATTGTGTGTCTTCTTGATGACCCTGCCTAGCTTAGGATTCCCTTGACTGGTGGAGCGTAGTCCCATATCGGGGGTGACCTACTATTGAGAGTGATGAGTAGCGCGGTCTAAGGTTGGGAGGTTCGTGGAAGGTATGAACGCAGTGGGTGGTGTTACACCATTTTAAAAGATAAATATTAATTATGTACTTAATTTATATATGATGCACGTCTGTGTATTGAAATGTATCATGTATTCTGTTGCGATGATATTTACTGTTAATTTCCTTAAGTCTATATGTTAGGAGTAATTATATGTTTATTCTGTGTCAAGTCATTTAACTTCAATAAAATGCATACTATATAAGTTTGTGAATGTTTCTGCATAGTACTGTTGCCTGACCATGTGGTTGATGTTCATGGGTGTCACATTATGGTATTAGATCCCATGGTTTCTATGATGAGCCTGGATGGGTCAGATAAGTGGTCTTTGGACCCGAGGTTTTGAGAGGAAATTGTGCCGAGAGGACTAATTTTTGACCTCAGAATGTTTTTGAGTGCCAAGGGGTTACTTGGTTGTGTTACAAAGTTTGGAAGGAGTAGCAGTAGAAGCAAACCACAACTGGTGTGGTATTTTACCACAGAGAGAGAGAGCGCTCAACACTTTGGGTGTGGGAGCCATAGGATCTGTTTGGAAAGAAAGGAAATTCATTACGACTGTCAGATCTGGAGAAGGTACAGGAAGCTTATCTTGGAAATCCTTCAGATTTCAGCAATCAGGAGAAGAAGGGTGCGTGGAGGCATAAATGCCTGAAACCTGAAACCACGAAGTCCTGAGGGTACATCGTAGATCTGGAGAAAATATCTTGATCGTTGGATCAAGCAAAATGGCAGATTGTAATTTTGGGAGTTCGGTTGTCGGGAGAATGGGATGTGTTGTTGCACAAACTCCTGAAACTAGAAACCCCGAAGTCCCGAGGGAGATCTACATCGTAGATATGGAGGAAAGAGATTGACCATTGAATCAATAAGAAGAGAAGATTGTAATTTCATGATTTCGGTTGTCGGGAGAATGGGATGTGTTTTTTCACAAACTCCCTAAGCCCAATGTTATGAAATGAAAGAGTAGACGTGGTGGGGCCAGATGATGTCGCCTAGGGTGATCTAGACCTTCCTAGGTGTGCCACATGCCATCACCTTGGTTGATGACATTTGTACTATGTGGGTTGAAGGGTAGAGGAGCTCAAAATTTGGGGCCTTGGTTATAGCCCGACGTCACATTCAAAGGGTCCTAGCAGGAGGAGCTAGTGCCTAGGAAATTCACGATTAGAAAAATCAAGAATCAAGAGTATCGGTTTTGGCCCACAACTAAATACCTGAAATGTGAAGTCGTGAAGAACCCCTTTTGTTAGGCGAGTGGTCACAACATGTGATCACGTGGGTTGGGGACTAAGAGAGAAGGGGATAATTCCTAAAGGGTTGTTACATAGCCCAGCAGGGCTTGAAAAATTTGTGAAATCTGAACTTTTTTCTTCAATCAAATTTGTTTATGAGTGCTGAGGAATTGTTAAGAATGATGTCTTGATAAATTCTAGTTGTCTGCACATTGTGTTTGCAGAAGTTTAGCGAGTGATAGAAATGATTAGAGTTGACACTGAGTGAAAAGAAATGGAGGAGACACAAAATGCTTCTAGTTCAGAGAATGAAGCTAAAGGGATGGATGTTCATTTGGGAGTTGAAGGGTCGAACTCCAATGGGCATGGAGAAGAGATAGATAAGGAAGGGAATATGATGAAAATCATTGAAAAATTGCAGAAAGACGAAAGAGTTCTTTGAAATCAAGCTGGGGAGCATGACCATTGATGAATACGAACAAAGGTTTCTAGAATTACTAAAGTATGTTCTATTCATCAAGGATGACATTGTCAATATTCAAAGGTATCTAAGTGGATTTCCACCTTCCAATGGTGACAAGATTCAGTATGATGATCCTAATACTATGGAGGAAACTATAAGAAGAGTGAAATTCTTATATGAGAAGAAAGGAGAAAAACCTACTTTTTGGAAGGCTTGGGATGACCTGAAGAAGTTTAAGAAAGAGCAGAGGAAGAAGGGAAACAAACCTCCCTTTTTCAAAAACATTCCTTGGGGACAACCATATTTTAGAGAGCCCACAAAGGCTGAAGTGGGTGGAAAAAATCCAAGAACACCACCTACAAAATGTTAGGGTTGTAAAGGGAACCATAGGTATAGATATTTCCCCCACTAAAATGATAAATTAAGAGTTGTCCACTATGTTCAACAAGATGAAATAGTGGAGGACATGGGAAGTAGAACGCCAATGATCTACGCAACCTTGGACAATAAGGAAGCTAAATTTCAGTCGCACATGATTGAAGTGGAAGGTATGATTAACAACCAACCATTTACTATTTTAATTGATTCAAGGAATAGTCTTAGTTATATAGATCCTAGAGTGGTGGAATGTTTTCAATTGTCGAGAAGAAAACATGAAAAGTCTCGGTTAGTGCAGTTGGCTACATGAACCAAGAGGAAAGTCACTGAGCTGGTTAAGTCATTTCCTGTGGACATGAATGGACTGAGCACAAAGGTTGAATTGAATGTTATGCCTTTAGTTTCTTATGATTGTCTAATTGGGATGGTCTAGTTGGAGCAACAACATGCCATCTTGGACTATCATATCAAGGCATTCACTTGCCTGGATGAGGAAGAAAATCGAAAAACAATCCAAGAAATTTCTAGAGTTGTTGCTATCAGAGAAATATCCTCAATTCAACTGAAGAAGTTCTACAGGAAAGGCTGTCAATTACTTGCAGCCCATGTGGAGGAGACATTTAAGGATGAAGTCTCAAATATTGAATATCATGAGGTACTAAAGGAGTTTGAAGATGTGTTCCAAGAGGTACCAGGATTACCCCCGAAAAGAGATATTGACTTCTCTGTAAACTTGATCCCTGGAGAAGCTCCAATGTCAAAATCTCCTTACAGAATGAGTACACCAGAGCTAAAAGAGTTACAATTGTAGCTTGAAGAGCTTCTGAAGAAGGGATATGCATGCCCAAGTGTGTCACCTTGGGGAGCCCCGGTCCTATTCATGAAGAAGAAGGACGGGACGCTGAGATTGTGTATCGATTTCAGACAATTCAACAAAGTAACTGTAAAGAACAAATATCCTATGTTGAGGATTGATGACCTCTTCGATCAGTTGAAGGATGAGAAGATATTTTCAAAGATAGATCTTAGGTCAGGATATCACCAGGTAAGGATAAAGGATGAATACATCATCAAGAATGCCTTTAGAACAAGGTATGCTCATTATGAGTTCAAAGTGGTGCCATTTGGGTTGTCAAATGAACCCATTTTTTTATGTGCTTGATGAATGGTGTATTCGGGGACTATCTAGACAAGTTTTTCCTAGTATTTTTGGATGACATTCTGGTGTATTCCAAGTTGGAGGAAGAGCATGAGAAGCATATGAGGATGGTGTTGCAAGTGCTAAGAGAGAGCCAACTATATGCCATGTTGAAAAGATGATCATTTTATAAAAAATAGATCCATTACTTGGGGCATATTATTTCGAAGGATGGGATAGTTGTAGATCCTCAGAAGATTGAGGCCATCAGAGAATGGTCAATCCGAAATAATGTGACGTAATTCAGATCCTTTATGGGTCTAGCTGGTTATTGCATAAGGTTTATCATAGGGTTCTCGAAGATAGCTCACCCTATCACTTCCTTGCAAAAGAAGGAGAAGAAATTTCAGTGGACAGAGGTTTGTGAGAGAAGCTTCCAGTGGTTGAAGCAACTGTTAATCAGTACTCCAATTGTGAGGATTACAGATATGAATGAAGACTTTGTAGTGTGTACAGATGCATGAAAATAAAGTCTGGGAGGATTCCTCAGTTAGAATGGATTCATAATTTTTTATGAATCCATAAATTTGAAAGAGCACGAAAGGAACTGTGGAGCTCATAATTTGCAGTTGCTAGCCATAGTACACGCTCTAAAGAAATGGAGACATTACCTCATGGGAAGAAGGTTCAAACTGAGAATAGACCATAATGGTCTAAAGTATTTGTTTGATCATCCAACCTTGAACGCTAGACAAAGTGGGTGGTTGGAATTTCTCTGTGAATACGACTTTGATATCAGTCATATCAAAGGAAAGGAAAACAAAGTGGTTGATGTGCTCAACAAGAGAGTTCATGAATTACATGCTACAACCATTAACATGTACCGAACTGATATTAAAAGAAAAAATTTAGAGGCTGTAAATACAGATTTGTAGTACAAAGATTTGGTAGAAAAGCTACAACAAGGTAAGATGCCACATAAAGTGGAGAATTATAAGTTGGAAACTAACGTAACACTTTTGTAAAAGAACACAATTTATGTACCTAAAGTCCAGTATTTGAAACTTGTGATTTTGCATGAAATCTGAACTTTAGCACAACCTATCATCCTAAGTCTGATGTGAAGACAGAGAGGGTGAACAGAGTAATAGAATACATGCTAAGGATGTATGTGATGGAAAAACCATTGAAATGGGAATACTACCTACATTTGGTAGAATTTGCTTACAATAATGGGTATCAAGCATCGTTGAATATAAGCCCATTTGAAGCACTTTATGGTAGAAAGTGCAATACTCCAGTAAGGTGGGATAATATAGTTGATAGGAAAATAAATGGGCCATAGTTTCTCAAGGAAATGGAAGAACAAATGCTAAAAATTAAGCAAAATTTGAAAGTTGCCCAAGACATGCATAAGAATTATGTTGATAAAAACATAACCCACAAGGAATTTAAAGTGGGCAATCATGTTTTCCTGAAAGTGAAAGCTAACAGAAGTTCCCTAACGTTGGGAAACTGTGCCAAGTTGGCAACTAGATTTTATAGGCCATTTGAAATCCTACAAAGGATTGGTCCAATTGCATATATGCTTGCATTACATGCATCCATGACTATGCATAATGTGTTTCATATTTCATTTCTTAAGAAATATATAACTGATGTTAGTCATGTAATTGATTGGAATGTGATTTAGGTGGAGAAAGAAGGTGTCATGCAAGGGCATCATGTGCGCATATTGGACCGGAAAAGAAAACAACTCTGGAATTGAGCCATAGGGCTTGTAAAGGTACAGTGGACTTGGTACAGTCCTGAGGACGTGACATGGGAGCATGAGGATACTATGCAGAAAGAATACCCACATCTTTTTGAATATTTTGAAAATCTTGTTGATGTTGTGTGAAAGTTGCACTAAGGAAAGTGCAAAAATAAGGGGAGGGGATTGTAATATCCCTAAGGACGAGCCATATTGTAATCATGTTTATGAATTGTAAATCATGTTTTCTAGGGTAGTGAACCAAGTATTGATAAGATGGTGGACTTATGTGTTTATTAGGCCAGAGAGCCTAAGTGTTAAAGCCCAGGAGCCTGTTTTTGTATATGTAATATACATAATATTAATAAAGATTAAACATCGTTGTGTGCAGACCGACCACACAGAAAGAGTGATGGGGGACTAAGCTTCCGTAGAATTATTAAGGTAGAGGGGGTTGAGAGGTAGGAAGAGGGGCTGCACTTGAGGGATTAAGTATTTAGGAATAATAATTTATTATTACTCCAGAGTGGTGTGAAAGGTATGTTTTTATCCTAAGTCCTGGGAGAGGAAACACATCCAGCTCCAACGTGTGCCAAAGGGAACACATACTTGATGGAGGGCATGCAACTTCATGGATGACATGTGTCAGCCCATGAACATGCAACTTAACCCAAGAAGTGAGCTATGATGGAGGTGCTTCCTCCATTCTGTCATCCATTGTCTTGATCGTTGGGGAGTTGGCATCTGATCTCTCAATACCACACACAGCTCTAAAAACTAAAACCATCAGACCTCTATGGTCAACTGTTGTATTCCTATGAATTCCATCTAGTCTCTACATTCGATCTCCATTACCAACCTCCACATAATTTTCCATGTCACGCACCCTGAAAAACAGTGGCAGGCCCATGGACTGAGCCATGTCTCCTTTGTTTCCTATGAACCCAGTCTATCCATTCTTCAATCCAAGTTTGGGTTTAACCATCTAGGTTGTTTTCTTCTGAGAAGCCTGAGCATACCATAATTGTCTATGTTGTGTGTATTTTAACTATGGGTTGTTGTGGCCACGTAGTCCCTTGGTTGAGTGTGATTGTTACTGTCATATGTTCCTTAATGAGCCATATGTTGTCCTAATTGTGTTGGAACAAAGTTGAAGAAGCATGTTTTCAGGCCTATGAACGAATCTCTTCAGGTGAGAGAGTGCACTGAGGAAGTGAGAACTCTTGGAAGGGGTCCTGTAGCTACCATAGAGCTCAAAGAATTATGGTCCAACCTATTTCTAAATCCCAAGGAAACGGATGTTTAGATGTCAAAGGACTATCTCGGTGAGAGTGAAGGTGTATACTTCTGGGGTAGGACAGGCATGTCATGAATGAGAGTTCTGTGAGTAGTGGGCATAAGTGGCTCCTGGGAGAGAATTCTTCCTAATAAACTATGTGTCTTCATGTTGACCTTGCCTATCCTATGATTCCCTTACCCAGTTGAGCTTAGTCCCAACTTGAGGGTGACCTACTACTAAGAGTGATGAGCAACGTGGTCTAAGGATGGGAGGTTTGTGGAATTTTTGCACGCAGTTGGTGGTCTTACAACAGTTTAAAATATAAGTATTAATTTTGTACTTAATTTATATGTGATGCATGTCTGTGTCTTGAAATGTATCATTTATTCTATTGCAATGATATTTACTATTAATTTCCTTAATTCTATATGTTAGCAGTAATTATATGTGTATTCTGTGTTGACTCATTTAACTTCATTAAAATGCATATTATATAAGTTTATGAACGTTTCCGCGTAGTAGCATTTCCCAGCTGTGGGGTTGATGGTTGGGGGTGTTACACGTCATCTCCCCTCATCCTAGTCACTACTCTTTCTCCTCTGACCACCTAACACTTGTTGTCTGATTGTCACTACTCACTTCCCAATCTATCTAACCCTCCTCTCCCTATGCACCACCTATATCCCTCACTAAACGTCATCTACCCTCGTTTTCATTCATTTTGTTTCCTTATTGGATGCTCATTTGCATGTCTCCCCTCATGCCCGATGGGCCGACAACCATTCCAACGAATCTATTTCATAGGTACAGATGGCATCTCACGGGGTCATTAGAGAGTGTGCTTGGATTATGAAAGAGTAGGCATAAATAGAGAGCTAAGTCTCAGTCACAAGCCGATGCAGATTAGCGCCAGAAACACTTCAACAAACTCGGATCATGTAGCTGGTTATCTCCAGTGGCCTCCAACAACTCACAGACATGTCGTTGTTCAACACAAAGCTCTTCTCTATCACTTTGAGGCCTATCTTCGGCCAACTTAGTTCCTCCAACACATGCATCAGTTCTGTCACAGAGACAGTGGTAGTTTTATTTGATTAAGTCCAACATTTTCCTAGACTGGATGCAAGAGTGGTCTTTTGTGTGTGATAAGAACCACTCTTGTTGTTTAAGTTTGACATCTTAGTGGAGTTAATATTTTGTTTTACGAACAATTCCCTAGATTGAAGTCTCAGTCCCCTAAGGACGAGAGCATATGCAACTCTTTTAAATAGTTCCTTTTTGGATATTATAAAGGTCAGAGTTTTTGAGGAATGAATAGAAATACAACAAATTCTTTGGACCCATTTATGCATGGATTAAATCTTTCTACCTAGTGAACATACTCTTGATAACAGTGTTTCGTTCAACTCTTCATGTGTTTTCATTTTTATCTTGAATAGAGTTTTTCATTTTTACAACGTACATTTCATTTCCTTTCAGCTATTGTATGACTTATTTTTACTAATATGCATCCTGTCAAAAAGCTAATGCTTTGGTAAAGATTTGTTTTCTGCAACTTGTGGGAGTTATTATGTTTTGATACATGTTTGATGTCTTGAAATGATATTTTTAGTATTGAAATTCTTGCAATAGATTATTCATTGAGTAGTTTGTTGTTTCTCTCTTTTTTATATTATTTCATTAGTCTATCATTAGTGTGCCATCTACCAAGGAGGACCCTCATCCATATTGTTTGACCAACCCAACCTTGCCTTTGTCTTGATAGAATAACCCTCTAACCAACCAAACAAAGTTAAAGAAACAATCATTCTAAATTGATAGGTGTCCTAAGTTTTCCCTTTAGCAGTCAAGTGTAGACCTTAGGACCAACAGTTCCAATCACCTTCTTTAAGAAGGAAACATGAAAAACATGATGGAGATTTGAATGATTGGGTAGGTATAACTGACAGACCACCGATCCCACATGCTTGAGAAATGTATAAGGACCATAAAATTTGGGTGCAAGTTTTTGACAATGTTGAGATTTGAGTGTAGTCTTATTATAAGGTTTTTGTCTAAGAAATACTTGGTGATGCAGGAGCATCCCTCATGACAAGAAAAACCAACGTGAAAGCAGAAGGAAGCTGGAAGACGTCCAGTGCAAGTTTTTGAATTTTAAAATTCTCTCTTGAAGATGACGTGCCAAACTTAAATGAGATCATTTAATGAAAGTGCCTTAATAAAAATGTAATCAGACCTCAAGCCATATGCTCTAGTCTGAGATAGACAGAGGATTTATAGTAGTATTTGCAGGTAGATAGAATTGAATTCTTAGATTAGATAGTTATAGAAGGAAGAGGGAAAACCCGAATATAGACACCCTCATTTGTATCATCGTGAGTTAGTTCATTTGCAGCAGGAGAAATAAGAGTCTAGAGCATAGGAGAATAGCAAAGAGTTATAGAAAACACCCATGTACAGATCTTGAATTAATAGAAGGAATTGATTCAGATTCATGGCTGTTGTGTTGTTCTCTGTGTATGTGTGTTAAATGCTCTGCTTATGAATTCATTCTTCCTATTATGAATTTTTTATTATGCCATGTGTATGATTTCATGTGTTAAGACTGAAATCTAAGAGGAAGTGAGGTGAGTTACAATTGTTTCTCTTTTGAGCAAGGATTCCTGCAAGGAGTGTAGTTGAAGTTGTCTGCAAGGAGTGCGTTGACAGAAGGCTCAGAGAGTTAACTCTTGTTCTCATTCGTCGCGAAGGTGCAGTTAGGCACAGAGTCATGCAAGGAGTGTGCAGGATAAGGGAGGAAGTCTCTGTTGTGACACTGAATGAAGTATTGAAGGACTGTTGTTGCAGGTGTGCGCAAAGTCAAGAGAACTTCAAAACTTAGACATGCTTGAAGATTTTCCGCAAGGAGTGCATGCAAGGGTTCTTTCTAAAGACTGAAGTTGTGGAAAATCTCGGCGGGGATAGACCTCTGAGTCGCTGAAGATTCAACGTAGACAAGTGTGAATTGAAGTTGGGAAGAGACGTCGCAGGTTGGTGAAGCGGCGAAGGAATCTCATGGAGAGATACCCTTTTTCGTCTCGGGGATTAACCAAGGAAGAACGGATGGTCGAAATCTTCTGAGGAGATTCACGAAATTCTGGGGATCATCAGATCTTGCAGAGGTGCAAGGAGGTTACGGAGAGAAGGGCCGAAGAGTTGGAAGGTCAGGAGACTCAGACATTGGAGGATCGAAAGGGAATCCTTTAGCTTCGTGAGTGGCGAGGTAGCAAGAAGATTGTAGCCATCCATTTGAGGGAACAGGTGGAAAAGATTGGTGATCTCATGAACTCATGAAATCACAGGGTGAAAGCCCAAGTATTGGGTGTTCAAAGTCGTGAGGTGCGAGGACGCGAGGCGACGAAGGAGTAAGAAGATCGTAGTCGTCCATCTGAGGGAACAAGTGGTAGAGATCAGTGATCTCACGAACTCGGGAGTTCGCAGGGTGAAAGCCCAAGTATCGGGTGTTCAAAGTCGCGAGGCGCAAGGATGCGAGGTTACGAAGGAACGAGAAGATCGTAGTCATCCATTTGAGGGGACAGGTGGTAGAGATCAGTGATCTCGCGAACTCGGGAGTTCGCAGGGTGAAGGCCCAAGTGTTGGGTGCTCAAAGTCACACGGACAAGAGGCACGAGAGAAGGACAGTCGTTGGATCTGGAACACAGGAGGACCGTTGGATCTGAGCGAGGGATCATATCTCGGGACCTTGCAAGAAAAGGTCCGAGAATTTGGGCTCAGGGATTTGCGAGGTTGCGAGAAGGAGAAATCTAGACAGCTGAAGGTAGTGTGGGCCATAGCGGAGATGGTGAGTGGATTACAGGTGGCACGAAGGGATCATATGGGGATCTCACTGCGAGAAGTCCCAAAATATTGGCATTAGGATTCATGAGTTGCGAGGATCTGAGACTCGTGTGGACACCAAGTCGCAAAGTGCCAAAGAGTTGAGATTCATGTGGGTGCATGGTAGAGCATAAGTTGGGACCGCGCATCTCGGGGAATCGTGGAATAGGAGGGTGAAAACTCGACGGTTCAACTGGGGAGGTCGTGAGGTAGCGAGGTTGCAAAGTTGTGAGAGGTGCTAATATTAAGCCTAGCCCACAGTTGCATGTGGAAGAAGCTATACCCGTATCGCCAGATCGGGTATCGAAAGATTTGAAAGGAAGAGTTAGAGGGGTTAAGTCCCGAACTCGTGAGATAACATGATTTAGCTGATTTATCGGTGGTAAAGGGGAGACCTCGGGGAAAGATTTCTGTGGGTGCAGATTTTCCGATAGGGAAATAGAAGAACCTTCGAGTTCT
>CBVK0101679011.1:0-12254 GCA_900067695.1 Picea abies | reverse complement strand
GAACTTTTAATTTTAAACTTGTTTGTAATCAAGCATTTTTTAATCTTCTCTATTTGCTTCCATTGTAAGTCAAATGTATTGCTAGATGAACAAATTTATTGGTCGTGTATCAACGAAGTGATGTTTTTGGATAAGTGGATGGCGAAAAGATTCAGAAACACATTCAACCTATGCCACTTTTAATTTAATAGTAGTAATTTCTCAAATTAGGCGATATAAATATAAAAACGAAGAGACTTGTCTAGATCAGACGTTGAAAGAGAGCAAGAAATTCTTATGATGGAATAATAGAAGAATTTTCCCACTGTAATCATGTATACAACTATCACAATCATTGATGTGCTATCAAGAATGAATTTTTAGTATAGTAAATCCAATCACTGATATGGGATGAGGGTAAATTATAAAAAATAATAATAGTAATCTAATATGGGATGAGATGAGAGGTTAAACTATAAATAAATTGATGTATGAGGCTTCTTGTTTGTGAAAGAAGAGACCCATGTGCTCAACTATTTGACTGTTAAAGTTTAAGGAGATATACATACCCTACCATACATAATGGATTATGGTATTTTGATTTTATGCATGGAGTTTAAGGAAACAATGTATAAATAATTTTAACAATGATTAAAAAGAAGTATTAGGTTTTTTATAATCTAAAATTTAAATGAATTATAATATTTAATTGTAAATAATATTTGGATGGGGTGTCATGGATGTAAGATTCATCCGAAATGGTGTTGAATGAGAATGTGTGCAACCAGAGGGTGGAACAAGTGACGGCTCATGGTAGTGGCATCATTACTTGGCATCAAGTGAACAAAGCCCACGTTAGGGGATTGAATGCAACATTTAATTGTTTGTAATGGTGGTACGTTCCCCTCCATCATCTTGCATACTAGCTTAACCATGATACCGACCACCATCAATTCAAATGATAACAGAGCAAGAGTGATCTTGAAGAGAGAAAAACTCAATGAGTGCAGAAGAACGGCTTGTCATGGTTATATTATGGTGATGAGTGGTCACAACAATGTAAAAGGAGAGGCTCAACTCTCCTACTACAGTTACTAGGCTTTAGACACTCACGATGCTCAATTCAAATGATAACAGAGCAAGAGTGATCTTGAAGAGAGAAAAACTCCATGAGTGCAGAAGAACGACTTGTCATGGTTATATTATGGTGATGAGTGGTCACAACAATATAAAAGGAGAGGCTCAACTCTCCTACTACAGTTACTAGGCTTTAGATACTCGCGATGCGTTTCAGTCTTTAGCATCTCTAACAACACTCCAGGTCACTACTATCAACGGGGTTTAAGTTATGTCGCCCTCCTAAGGATATCGTTGTGGCTACCATCTAAGAAGACGAAACCAGGCTGACTCCTTTGGCTCGTAAAATTCAAGTCCTGAACTTCCAAGCACAAGGGTGCAAGAGGCTCAACTCTCCTACTACAGTTACTAGGCTTTAGACACTCACGATGCCTTTCAGTCTTTAGCATCTCTGACAGCACTCCAGGTCACTACTATCAACGAGGTTTAAGTTATGTCGCCCTCCTAAGGATATCGTTGTGGCTACCATCTAAGGAGACGAAACCAGGCTGACCCCTTTGGCTCGTAAAATTCAAGTCCTGAACTTCCAAGCACAAGGGTGCAACATGATGCTCAGGTCACGACAAAGGAATCTAGGGTGCTTACTCCCCCACATATTCATGAGGAAATAAAAAATGTAGAAGGGGAAATTCGTCTAGAGAGGAGCTTAATCCACGACTGGGAAATTGACATGGAAATTGGTAGTTGGGTCCTTGACGTATGAAATTCTAGAGCATGTGACACCAAGTATTGGAAGACCATTGACCTATACTAGCACATCAAAATGTTTATGGGCAAGATGTTGCACGAGCGAGAGGAGGCACGGTAAGACATCCTCCTGCAACTGGATAAGGTACAACTATAGCTCAAGGAAATCCAATCCAAGCTCTCGACTCCAAGCCTGTCGGTTGTTGACCAACCACCAATTGTCCCCCAACAACCAATCCTTGAGCCACCTCAAGGAAAACCCACCAGGTACTTCCCCTCATTTCGAGGATGGTACCCAAGGTAAACCAGATTTTGTACAAAGCCAAGACTTTTTCGATAGTGTACTCATTTAAAATCTCAACATGTCACTTGCGAGAATTTAACCTAGGTGTGGGGGGAAACACCCCTCCTAGAAAAACCCATCGGGTACTTCTCCTCATTTCAAGGATGGTACCCAAGGTAAACCAAATTTTGTAGAAAGTCAAGGCTTTTTCAATAATGTACTCATTTAAGAGCTCAACATGTCACTTGCGAGAATTGAACCTGGGTGGGGGGAAAACACCCCTGAAAACAAACCACTCATGCTAAACCCAATTCACTGAACATTGTGCTTATATATATAATCTTAAATATTGTAAACTTTTTTCTACTTAAAAATAAATTTACTTAAAAAATAACAATAATAATTTTAAATGCTTAAAAAATATGTATAAAATGTCAATTGGATTTAGCTCGGGTGGTTGGGAGAAATTATTGTTACCCTCTCCACCCATTTAAACTATAACCACAACCTCACATAAATTTCTCAAACTAAACAAGGATAAGCTCCCCATTAGAGTCGGTCATCATTAGATATCTAGAATATAAATATAAATTGCTCAAACTGAGCAAGAATATTGTAGCAGCCACAAGCTCAAAAGAAGTTGAGCTAAAGATTGTAAAGCTTAGCTTAATTATTGAAACATAAGAGAAGATGATCAAATCAATAATATCAAATCTTACATCCTTAAAAAGTTTAAAATAAGATATCAATCATAAATTAGAGGAAGTAAAATTATTTTTCCAATCTTATGAGTTTAAAAAATAAAGTCAATGTTGTGAAAATGAATATCAATATGCATTAATATTGAAATTTTGTGTTTAATTTGAATAAATGAATATCAATATGCATTAATATTGAAATTTTGTGTTTAATTTGAATGTTTTTATTTATTTTGAAAAAAAAAAATTGTGTGTTCAATTTGAATATTTTTATCTATTTTGCAAGTTTTAAATTTAATTGTAGAAAAAATCTCTCAAACTATATTTATAATAAAAAGGCATTAACATTATTAAATAATATTGATTTATTTTAAATCTAAAAAACACACAAAGAAATTATACTATTATACTATCTACATTATTATTATACTATCTACATTATTGTAATTTACATAATAATAATGAAAAAGCATTGTAATTTACATTCACAAAAATAATTAAATGGCATTGATTATTTTTATTATAATTATGGAATGGTATTATACTATCTACATTATTGTAATTTACATAATAATAATGAAAAAGCATTGTAATTTACATTCACAAAAATAATTAAATGGCATTGATTATTTTCATTATAATTATGGAATGGTATTGATTATTTTCATTATAATTATAATTATGGATCTTTATTATAATTTTAGGTTTTGATTTTACTTTATTATTTTCATTATAATTATGGAATGGTATTGATTATTTTCATTATAATTATGGATCTTTATTATAATTTTAGGTTTTGATTTTACTTTATATTATAATATTATGGATTTTAAATATTTGTTAAATTAAAAATATTGTTAAATATAATAATTACATAATTTTGATTTTGATTATGAATATAAATATAAAAAATAATTTTAAATATTGTATGTAATATAGAATTTATATTAAAATTTTAATGATATTATATATAAAAGATTTTAAATATTTATTAAATTAAAAATATTATTAAATATAATAATTATATAATTTTGATTTTGATTATGAATATAAAAAATAATTTCTTGTTATATGTAATATAGAATTTATATTAAAATTTTAATAATATTATATATATAAAGATTTTAATTATTCATTAAATTAAAATATTGTTAAATATGATAATTATATAATTTTGATTTTGATTATGAATATAAAAAATAATTTCAGTTCATACAATGAATAATAATCTATTTTTAAGGTCACAACCAAGCCACACTAAATTGGTGTATGTGATCCCCTTGTTTGTAGAACAATAAATCCTCTTCATCTAGCTATTTGACTGGTCTACAAATGTATACATACCCTATCTCCTCTGGATTTATAATATTACTCATTCCATATTTATGTTTTGAAGTGAATACCTATTTTCTAAATATATTATGCAAAATCATTTAAAAAAAACGAAAATGTATTAACTTTGAGATAGTTGCTTTGGAACTCGTGAGTAATAGGAGAAACACATATACAAGCGTCAAAAAGGACCGTTTATCTTCTTATGACATATAAAAGAGATTTAATCTCTCCTTTTGAAATTATAGTAAAGGAAATCTGATTTATAATGAATAAAATAAATTTTCCTTAATCTATTAAAATATTATAATGGAAACATCACTTATAAAGAAAATATTTTATCTCTTGTCACGATTGAGACTACAGTAAAACATTTAATAGAGGGAAAATAAATTCTAATTTAAAATGTTGAAAATAAATTTCATTTAATCTATTAAAACAATGAAATAGAAACATCAAGATTTACTCTCTCTTATCATGAAGCTACACCAAAACAAATCTAATTTTCTAATTTACAATATTGAAAAAAAATTGTGTACGATAAAATTCTGGTCACATTTAATGGTAGTAAGTTAGACATGCATACTAAATTTTGCATTTAAATATATTATATTTCACATATATTATATATTATATTTTGCATTTAGTAACTAGTTACAACTATCATTCAATAATACAAGTCTAGAAGGCTCTTGCGTCTACTATGTGAGAAAAATGTTCTTATTAAAACTGTTAGGGTTTAAACTTAGGGTTTGGGTATGAAATCTTAAGATTTAAACTTTAAATTTGTAATAATATGAAATGACCAAATCTAAATCAATCAAGATTCAAGATGATATTGAAACATAGACTATGAAAACATTAAAACCACATACTTATAAATGGATATGAAAAACAACTAGCAAGATCATAGTGCCTTAAAATATTTTATTATGAAAATCAATCAATCTCATCCCTGGTGATGGCTAAAATTTGTCTCCTTTTCTTGAAAATAGGTGAATATGATTTTATATTTCTCTTCTCAACTTGAAAATAGGAAAATATGATTCCTCATATGATATATTGTTTGGCTATTTATATCTAAAAATATTAATAGGGTTTTGAACTAAGGAGAAATATAATATATTCAAATAATATAAAATATTTGCCAACCTTAAAAAAAATCCTAAAATATTACCTTTTGGCTATAATTAACCCCTAAAAAATACTGTGATTCCTAATGGGCTATAATTAACCCCTAAAAAATACTGTGATTCCTAATGGCATGTTAGAACTACATCTAATGGCATGTTATAACTACATGATATTCATGACTCTAAATTTTAAGAAGTCATTTGGTGTTACTTTGAAGACATAGAAGGTCAATTGAAGGGTTGACTAGTACGTAGATTGGTAGGTTGGACCCACTAAAAGTGGTAAAAGTGGTATTATGTAGGTCAACTGGTGTGCAAGTTGAGGCAAGTTAAGGCATAAACTTAGGATCTTGGGTGCACCTAAGGTGATCAAAGTAGAATGAGTCTTCCTCATTTTAGTGGAGTTAGTTACTCCTTTAAGTGTGTGTGGACCAGTCTATTAAACAATCATACAATTTGATCCAAAATGGATATACATAAGTACCATATGAAATTATTAATTCTTTAGATTGGGGAGATTAGTATTCAGGGATCTTATAGTTGGTATTAATTTTGTCAAATTTCGAGACTTCAACTTTTGACACATTTTTGAGGCCCTAAAATTTTGTTTTTGGCCTTTTGATGAAAAGTAGGGTTGCCTAAGCCTTGGTGCAAATGTTTCACTAATAGATATATTTCTAATGAGATAATGTGTGCCTAAAATGGAGTCTATCTGAGAAAGTCCAGGTTCTCACAAAGTAACAATCCAAATAATCCCCACATGTCAAAGTGACAACCATGTCAACTCATCATCATTCAAATATGAGGAATTAGTAAGGTGTATGAATCCAATAGAGACTTCCAGAAACATCATGGAGTCAAAAGGGTTTGAAAAACACTAAACCTAAGCTTAACCTTAATTGTAGGTATAAAAAACCTGGTAGAAAGGGAAAAGCAGGTTCACTTTTTCATTAGCTACTAGTTGTTCCATAGCATGAGCATGAGTATGGAGGAGCTACTAACAAAGTAGAGAGAGACATACACATATCGTAGAGGACTATAAAAGAGCATAGTGTGTTATAGCTTCATAATAAGCTTGGAAACCTTTGTATTCTATATTATAATCTCCATAATATAAGAAGATGGAAGACATAGTCCTTCATCAAATGATGGTTTTACCATATGGGTTTCCAAGGTAGATATGTGTGTTCCATTGTGTGTGTATTTCTATTGTAATCTATTTCATATGCAACAATGGTTAACTAATCCAAATAGTGTGTTTTACTTATGATAAAGTGTTAAAATACAAAAAATAGTCACACGGTTGAACATAGGGACACTATAGTCATTTTAAGTTTAGATTTGTCTTGGTGAGCTAGCCATTGGAATATCCAATGTGGTTTAAATATAATATTTGTATCATGGCAATTTTATTTGGGTGTTTGGTGGTTTGAGGTGCAGTATATTCTTACCCAACTTAGGACATCTGAATATGTGGGAGAGTTGTATCCTATCGATCTCGAGACTAACATAAGAAGGCTTAAGAAGCAACTACAAACCATAGAAATGGATGAAGAGCACCATGACATACCTATTGATGAACATGAAAGGCGATTTTGGTAACATGGTTGCACTCATGGTTTCTATTGAGAAGAATATGGCCCCTTTTTGGAGAAGCCGTAATATTACGAGAAAATAGAAAATCATGAGGAGTTGAGGGAAGAGAAGGAAGAATCAATGCTTGAAAAAGGTGAATCTAGTAACCAATCTTATCAACACCAATTTAAGATGGAAGCAAAGGTCAAGATCAATCCCTATGAAGGTGAGGTAGAGACAATGACAAGGAATTGTTTGTTGCAATGGTTATAAGTCTATTTCAGTGTGCATAATGTATGAGAAGAAAAGAAAATATATTTTTCTAGGCTAGAGCTAGAAGGACATGCACAAACTTGGTGGGAGATCCACACTAAGGCCATTAGGCTTCGAGGAGGATCCACTAGTAACTAAGTGGGAGTTATTCAAAGACCTCATAAAGTCCCAATTTTACCCTATTAGGTATGAAAGGACCAATGGATTTAGTGGAACTATTATTGACAAAGGCATGGATAAAGTGTACAAGAGTACACTGCAAAGTTTCAAAAGCAAGCCATCTATTTGGGAATAAATCCTTTATCTACCTAGATGTGGTCATCAAGTACTTGTGGGGTATTCATAGTCACATAAGAAGGAAGTCATTATATTTAATCCCATGACCATAGATGAGGCTCGTGTACATTCCCAATGCATTGACTTTGACAAAAAGAAGGGGAAACCAAATGGTTTTAAAGAGACAAACTAGTGTGGAGATTCCAATAAGGGTGAGAAGAATAATCGAAAAGGAAAAATTAAGAGGACTTCCACCACTACTCATGTGTGCAATGAAAAGTGGAGTAAATAAACTTTGATCTTTGTTATTCTCATCCAGATCATTCCATTGAGCTATTGTGCACCTAAACCAAAGTTCATGAGAATTTTCAAGCCTCAACAATGTACTAGTCCAAATATTCCCCACATGTTCAAGTGACAACCATGTTAGCTCATCATAATTCAAATATGAGGACTTAGTAACATGTATGAATACACTGTAGACTTTTATAAACAACATGGATATTCCAAGTGGGTTTCAAAAACCCTAAACCTCACCCTAACCCTAATTCTAGCAATAAAAATCCTAGCATAAGGAGGGAACATGATCCACTTTTCATTAATTGTCCACTATTCCATAGTATGAGTTGGAGTATGGAGGAGGTGCTAATAGAGTAGAGTGTATTAGGGATTTTTCTCTATTTCTAGATAATGAACTCCCTGGTGAGTGGGTTGATATCTCATTGTAGACAACTAATAGATCCCTAACTTTATTTCCTTTATTTAGTGTTTTATGGTATGAGATGCAATGAAGGAGGTAAAAAAGCATGCCTTTTAGAATATGGTTGAGTCTTGTTCCAAGTGAGAAATCCTGATCCAAAGATTCTTTAGCCTTGAACTCCCTTATAGATTTTCACACAATCAAACATACACAACCTTCCTTACCCCAATATATACACATCAATTAATTGCAAAACACTAGATCAAAATTACTTTTAGGTCAAGTAGTTCACCGTAAATTCCTAGATCTTAATATAAATCACGCATAAGAAAAATACAATGAATTTGGCGAGGTTTGTGGCTGTGGGGGGGAGAAGATAGATCTATACTATATTCAATATGTGTATGACAAGTAAATTGTACCTAAACTTGTTGCATCACCTCCATCCTTAGCCACATGGAAACAATTCCTCCTCGATGAAAGGTTCTTGATCCATCACTATGATGAATGATCGATGATGATCCAATACAATAAATCTTAAGAAAAAATTAAAATTAGAGAACTAAAAGGATTATCTCAATTAGGAAACCAAGGGAAATAATATATTGTCCAAGCTCAATGTAATTTCACTATCATAAGGGTGAGAACTATAGATATAAGTGTGTATCAATCTCACCAAGAACCTCTCATTTATAGGTTGATGACTGATTCATGCCAATTGGAAAGAGAAATAATGACCCTACAAGTGTCTAGCCTAAAAAATATCTACTTAATATTTACATTTGCATAGTTTTTGGGGCCACTTTAACATGCATGCACGACCTACTAACTAGCAACTTGGGATTTTTTCTCTTCATTTTATGTGGTGCATTTGGAGGGTTAGGCACATTTTGATGGGCATAAATCTTCCCTTGTTGAGGAGGAACTTGTTAAATAGTATTTATTTGAGATTGGAGAGATTTATCCTATGGTACGTGCCATGTTAACTAGAAACCTGCATGCACCAAGATCCGTTTGCTAGATGCATAACTACAACGTGCATGCATCAATATTTGTGTGCAAGATGCATAATTACAATAATCCTTACTGACTAGTTCCTTGGTTTTTTCCAACTCATCCTTTAAAGTTTTATTTTCATCTTCCAACTAATTTTTACTGTCTATGTGGTACATTTTCATAATTTGAAATTTCTCTTGCAAGTTGGAAAGTTCTTTCTCAGGGTGAAACAAGTCACCCTTTCCACAAACATCTTTTAATTTTCCTTTAGCCTCTACCATACTTTTCCACTTGAGGGTCTCAACCCTATCGTCTTCCAATTTATTGAAGACGTTTGGTATTGGTGGTTCATCCCTCTTAGAGGATTCTAGTTTGTTCTCCTCCTATAACTCTATTAGGTTGTTGGTGGGGATAGGTTCTTCTTCTTCCAAATTTACAGTTTTAGTGGAGAGGGGAGTGATAATCAACTTTTTAGATTTCTAAGACCTAGTCCCATCCTTCCTTGTATAAGTCTACCTCCTGTAGAATGATTCTTATCTTTGATTTTAAAGGAATGTTTTTAGGGGTCCTCATCTTGATAAGTGTTTCTACTACTTCTTGATCTCCTTCTTCCACTTGCACCCTCTTCTGTGCCTTTATTCTCATCTATATTTCATGCTTACCAACCTTATTTTTCCTCTTAGGATCCCTTTCAGAGTTGGGTTCTTTGGTTGTCTAGTGTGTGGCTCTAAAATCCCCTCTTCTCATATTGACAAAATGTTCCCATGAAGCTATTACTAGTTGTCTTTCCAAGACATTAAAAACTATCAATTTTATCATCCCATGGTGGTCCAGTGCCTCTTCCTTTCCCTTCTTCATCTTGGTTCTCATTTTCGTTAGGGACTGCTCATTTCTCTAATACTTATACGAATCTAGGAATTTTTTCCATAAAATTTGAACAATGAATAACTCAAGATATATAATCTAATCAATCCAACAAAATGCATTTTTTCTTTTTCTTTTCAAATTGTTGTTATGCAATCTAATGAACTGAAGACAATGTAAAGATAATGCAACTATAATGCACCACTGAAATTCTCCTTAAACATTATTATTTTTTTTTTCTATTTTTTTTTTTAAATCCAAAATTCTAATGACAAACATTGAGGTAAAGTTTAATTCCTTATTTCTATAGACTAGACATTCCTAGACTTGCAGAAAAATAAGCTAGAAATCCCAAAACCCAAGAAAAATTGCAAACTTTTCTTTCCCTAAAGGAAACAAGCATGGAACATGATTTTATTTAAGGAAACATGCATATATGTGCTATGATATAAGGAAAGGCACATATGTATGTATCTATCCCTAAAAGGAGGTGCACGTAAGGCCTTGAGAATGTAAAAAATTGCAAAAAAAGCTTGAAAATTCTTAAATTTTAGTCCAACAATAGGTCAAACAAGGAACAAAACATAACTAACTAACCAATTCCAATTCTAAGAAATAGATAGAGGAAACCCTAAAAAAAATAATTAATGGAGTTCTTCCCTAGTGGAGTTGCCAATTTTGTGATAGGGAATAATCCCCCACTAGCTAGTGTCAAATCAATGACAAAGTAAACAAATGACACTATAGATAACTTTCCATATTAGTTATGTATGTCTATGAAAATGAGAACATATGAAGAAGAATACCTGTGGTTAGTTGGCTATCCCCTTTGTTGTATTTCATAAGTAGCATTGAGAGAGACCCAAATACTCCAAATGCTCCAATCCTCTCTTCAAATCTACACACAATGAGAAATACAACCTTCCTCAAACAATTAAGGATAAGAATTAAGAATGATAAACATATGACAAAATAAATAACTACTTATAACTAAATAATATTAATTGGTATCATATAACCAATTCCTCCCTAAATCATGTAATCAACAATGATCAACAAAATGAATTACACATTTATTTATTTCTTTGGGGGAGGGGAGGAGAGGCTAGATATTTAGATTAAATCAAAATATAACAACATTCTAATACTACTTGTTATCACATAAATTTATCAAGGGTTGCAGGGCGCAACCATGAGCGCAAAGCACATCACTCAGAGCGACTCATTCCAGGCTCAAAATCAATGGCTGAAGCCCGAAATAGATCTGGACCGTTCAAATTAGCAAGAGTCACGCATCATCAGATCTGTCACTCCGGGAGTTTTACTTCAGGAGTTTTAAAATGAGAAACATTTTCAAGTCCTAAAGGGCTGAAGCCCAAAGCACCCGAAGTCCCGAAGCACCTTGAAGATAAGCCCCAGGTCATATCAGAGGGGTCCATAAGAGGGGAGCTAGCACTCTCTAGGCTCCAGTTCATGAGTTCGAAAATTGGAAGAGTCGGGAGTGGCTCACATCGAAGCACTCGAAACGCAAAGTCATGAAACACCTTTTCGACAAGCGCTTGGTCACATAAAAGGATTTGCATAACCTCGAGGCATCAAAATTGACTCACAGAAGTCATTGGCACCATATAAAAACATTCATGGGTGTCAGGCCTCATCCTAATCCCGATGAAGGCAGTTACTGAGAATGAGAGTTGTGGTTGAGACCTCGTCTCAGCACATAAATGGAAAGCAGGCTGAAGATGGTCGGGAGTGCAGATTAGCAATTCGAGGTTTCCTTCTGGACGGATTTCCCTGCAAAACACATAACTAAGGCAAGCTCATGTCTAACATGAGAAGGCATGCATAGGCTGATAGAGTAGGCATCGAATGGAAACTTTGAATGCAGGGGTCCAATCACATTCCTATTGGTTGCAACATTTTTAGTATATATATGCAGTTTTGATATTTTGTTAAGGTCGGTGGTTGAGCTTGGCTCCCTGCTATTGTAATATGTTTATGAAGAACATTGGTTCTTTGGTTATGTATTTTTTTTTGAGACATCTTGGTTAATCTAATTCATCTTTCTTGTTCCATCTTATTTGCCTCTAATGCTGAGAGAGTTCATGATTGATAGATTCACATGGATTGTTATGACTGTATTATGCTGAATGTTATATTATAGTGTTGTTATAATTTATTTCAGTTTCTTTGAGATTTGAATTCAAGAGGATCTCGTGTTTAAGTTTTTCCTCCTTAGGTTGTTGGAAGACCTGATTTCCACAACAGAATTCTACACTCTCCTCACCAAATTCTTCCCTCTATTCACCCTTACTCCAACT
>CBVK0101679005.1:0-11399 GCA_900067695.1 Picea abies | reverse complement strand
TGAGGGCTTTCACCATAAGGGGACCACTTTGGAGTTCATCCATATTTACTTCTTATCAACAATGAAAAAAAAATAATGAGTCATAATTACATCAAATAATATTGGGTCCATTACCCAAACCTTTGTGCTACGAGTCTTTCTTCAAGGGTTGACATCAATGACAACCAACCTTAATCAACAATTTCTTGGTTTGTTTTTACGTTTGTCGCTTGTATAAATACTTTTTAGGTTTTTCAGGAAAAACCTTGAGCTCAATATTTGTTCATTCTCATGCTCGCAAATCAATGAGAATTCAACCAAGTATACTTTTGTCATTTTTTTGTACTCATCATGGTAACACGAAAAAATAAACTTATGGAGTATCCTTTAAGATCTTTTCACGCTCCGTAAAAATGAAAATATTGTCGAGCAACATTGTTCTTTTCACGCTTGTAAAAGTATTTGAAGAAAACGTTTGATGGGTGGTAGGTTATCACTTTTTTGGTCTCATCAAACTAATTTACGAAAAAGGAACCAAGAGAGTTCTCTTTAAGTGTTTTTTAGACTCTCTAAATATTGAAAACCCCTGAGTTTTCTCTCTTTGGACTCGTTAAACAAACATTGAAATATCTATATGGAACCGAACCACCCCTTCTTAGAGTTCGTTAAACATACTCTGAGGGACTCATCCAAAGGATGAGATTACATCAACAAGCATATGTTATCCTCCTCAAGCTTGCGTAAAAATAAAGATGTACTCGCTAGAAATGGTGGGGGAAATTTTGGGAAAGAAATGTGTCTCTATATTTGTGTTAGTGGCAGTCATAGTTGCTCTTGAACATGACACCCCCTTCATCCTTGAATCTGGGTTGGGAAATTCATTTGTCTCTCATTTGACCTTCTGCAAGTTCATATCTTGTGTTGTCTCCAAGTCAATGTTGTCAAGAACATTGTCGTGTCATTCATATGTTCAGGAGAAGTCCAACCCTACACAAGCCTTCTATCGAGTCAGCCATCTGCAGTTATCAATTCCTATCATGTGGGCCTTCCCTGTGTCAGTTTCAAATCATTTTCATACTTTGATCTACCTCAAATTTGTTACTTATTCCATGTCATTGATGAGGGATAGATCAAGGCCCTCCTGTGACGAGTCTTTTCTTATTGACTTCAACTCATTATCCAGGAACAAGAATTAGAAATCAATTAGTACCTTAGAACCCGCATGCCTCAATGGAAGGTTTCTTTGCTTTCGACAGTGGGTTCACATCATTGACCCCTGATTGAGAGATTCTATCGAGTGCTTCACTTTAGCTCATTTATTCGCATTCATTGGATTGTACTAAGGTACCTTGGGAGTCATTGACATCAATGGTGATTTCCCTCGCACTTGTTAACATTTTTCATCAATGACCGGTAATCAAGTGGTTTCTACTATGTTAAACTTTAGTGCATGTAATCGCATGGCTAGATTCATACTTACGAACAATGGGATTGAAGACCCCAAATCTCATCATTTCGGTCCAGGTTACGATGGAGTATTTATGATTTGTATTGACACATAGATCCACTTTGTATGTCTTGTGGCTATGTCTGAATCTAAATTTTTCTATGAACATAGATCCACGGTGTATTACTGATGGCTATGTAGAATCTTGGTGACATGGATCCATAGTGTATGATTGGTGGCCATGATTGACATTTATTATTTAAATCACTTGTAGTTTGAGTATGGAAATGCCTACCTCAGAAATGGTATAATATTGCGCAGATGCTTGGTTGTTTGTAGGTTCCCGATTGGTGTGCTCCTTGTTTCCAACACACACACACATTCTAAAATGTATTTTTCCTGTCACAAGTTCCAACCTCATAATTTGGAGGGCATTCTATTACATATTATTTTAGTCACCCTGGTGATGTTTCTATAACATGTGTTCAAGCTCCCAAAATAACCTTTCTTCATTTGAAAAGTGACTGGCTTCCTCTTATACAAAACCTTGTTAAGAAAGGAAGTCATAGGTAAGCATAAGATACAGTGAGGCGATGCCTGATCACTGCAGTTTGTCATGAAATGTGTTTGTGGTGTTTCCGCAAGCTGTCCTATAGCCAGGGTGTGGTGATGTTGAAAGATTAAGAAAAGGTCGAAGTTCACAGAGGTTATAGAAGGTAATCTTCTAGAATGTGATGTGGCATACATATGGTTGGGATCCTACTCGCTTCTCTGATTTGGTGGGATCATCCTAATCTCTTTAACCATCTATATTTCTCCTATATAAGAATGGGTTTCTCATGGAAAAGGTTAAGAAAACAAGTAAGAGAGGAATTAATGAAAGAATAGGCTAAGAATTATGTGAGGGATTCTATTTCAATTGATTCTTGAGGTATTCATTGGTCCATCAAGTTATTGTGGATCTTCTTCATGCAAGTTTGGATCAAGTGTGTGTGTTGGAGCAAAGGGCCACTGAAAGGGAACCTTGCAACATCAAGGTTGTTTGGTTGTATATTCCACTTTTACTTAATATAATACAAGGCCATGTTTCTTTCCCATAAAATCATTTTCATTTTATTACATGACTCCTTCATCACATGTGTAAGTTTTCATTGAATATACTATCATTTCTTTCACTTTGGTTGGTTTGTGTTTCATTGCAGATCCAATATCACAAGAGCGTCAGAGCGAAGCAGGGACAACAAAGACATAAGGAAGCGATGTTCAAAGGTATGTCATTCATCTCTTGTCTGATAGTAAATTCAATGATTAGAGCTTAAGTAAAGGTCCATGTCCTGTCTCATTTTGTTCTAGATCTAGGTGGATATAGGGAGATTAATTTATGTCCACATTCACCGATTTATCTAATAATAGCAAAATATCGAGAGGTTCGGAAGCAAGAACTTTAGAAGGTTTGTCGAGAGAAAAAAATATCTTCGCAAAGTCACGAAGACCGATTTAAATCTAGACTGTTGGATATGGAAGGGTACATGGCAGAGATCCATGCATTTCGGAGGAGGAACTCTTTAGAGAAAATTCAAGAGGAGAATACCTGAAGAGCTGGGGAAGCCGAAGCAATCCTAGCCATCCATCGAGATAGGATGCGTGGTGAGAGATCAACACATTGTTGGTTCGCAAATTGGGAGGAGAAGAGTCAAGAAAAGGGAGGAATCATGAAGTCCAAACTCATGAAGTTGATCATAGTCGTTGATCGCAAGGAGAATGTGGACCATAGATCTGGTCCCAAAGAATTCACTGATTCATAAATTAGGGAAAGGGAAGTAAGAAACTCGTGAAATTTCTGAAGCACGGGATCGTGAAGAGAGTTGGCCCATGATCGCAGTCTGTGGTCACATCAAGGAGAATGTATAGCATGGGGAGCTAGAATTTGTTGGCCCTTGACCAAGTTTTGGAGATCCTTGGTCAAGTTTGATCTATTTTGGGACTTCAACATGCTGTCAAAGGTGGAGCTCAAATCGAAGCAAATATCGTAGAATGTCGGCCCTTTTTTAGGTATTTTTGGGTTTTGGAATTATGTAACGGGTATGGGGATGTCGACCCATGGGTTTACCCATGTTTAGGCCCATTTGGAAATGTATAAATAGATATATAGGCGATGTAGGAAGAGGCCAATGTGCTAAGTACGAATAGTTGTGAATTCTTTGTGCATGCTATGTGTTAAGGACTTGCAAAGCTAAGTGCAAGTGATTGTAGAAGCTTATGTAAAGACAGTAAGAAGTATTTTTTCTTAAACCTAGCTTGGGGAAGGAGAATCTGGCGAGGTGTGCACAGATCTCCTGTCCTATGCAGAGTAGGTTCTTGTGGCTCTGTACATGTAGATGATTGATTGAAGATAATAAAGAGAAGAAGAGTTGGTGGACGTAGCCCCAGGCTGGGGGTGAACCATGTATATCCTGTGTTATGGTTGTTTTGTGCATTGTGATTGTTTTATTGTTCATATGGTTAATGTTTAGTGTAGTAATGTATGCTTAGATAGACATGATATGATAGCTCAATGATTAGTGATGTGAATAAGATGCTATATCTAATTTGTGTTGATATGATTAGTTCTTGAATATATAAGATCTGGATGAATATTGTGTTGCACTGTAATTAGGATTTATCTAAGCTATGAACTAAGGGTAAATACTGATGAATAATGACTACTAAGTGATATGTTAAGGTATTATAATCACAGATATGTGTCCCAACTAGGTTGTAGACATTTGAGTCTTGAAATCACCCCTGCCTCTACCTTGGGCGAGACTTCATCTGCTTCACAGGTGTTGCTGAAAGGGCTAGTAGTTAGGGTTTTCTTGGTTCATTGTTGAAGCATTGAACCTTGGGTCTGCCCCTATGCCAACAAATGGTTCCATTGTCGGGACTTGAAACTGTGATTGTTGGGAACTGAGGAAAAGAAAGAAATCTTTGTGTGTATATCTGATTCTTGACTTGAGAAGCTCTGTGCTAAGAAAGGAAGTAGATCTGAAAAAAAAAAAAAAGGTAAGATCTGAATGCTTTGTGCTCTGATAGAGGTAATACAAGTGAAACTTTTTAATATTTGAAAGCTTTGTGCTCTGAGAAAAGTAAGATAAGTGGAAATTTTTGTTTCGAAAGTATGGATCTAGGTATATTTGATAAATTTTATCCTAGTCTAAAAACTATGGAATCGTTAGAAGACAAAAGGTTCGATATGAATAGATCTGATGAAAGATATGTTATTCCTATGCATAGAAAGAATGTTTGGACTAACAAATGGATGCAAGATCCTAGGAAGAATTTTTTGTAGGTTAATTATTGTGACCCTAGTGCGTAGTATGAAAAAAGTTGGGGATCATTTAAGAGAAAGCAAGGATTAACTCTTTGTTATAGTTGCAGAAGATCGAGCCATATTGCTATAAATTTCCCTAATAGAAGACCTTGTTGAAGCTATAGACCATGAAGTTTTGGATTGCCCTAGAATGATTGATAAGCTTGAAAGAATGAATATGAGATCAGAAAACCTCGAGGAAGGTCAAGAAACTAAGACCATGGTAGAACCCCAGAAAGAATCAGAGACTGTATTACTACGAAGAAAAGAAACCCTGAATGATCATAGAAATATCGACTTGTCAGAGATATTCAAAGAAAAAAAACTTATCGAAGCAAGAATATGAGACTTCGACATAGACTGTATTCTGGATGAGGAAACACAGGTGAATGTCATGATAGAAAGTACTTGGGAAATTTTTGGAAGGCCTGCTATGGTTCCTTCATTAGGAGGAATTAGATTCTTTAAAGGAAAAATGATAACCCTATGTGGAAGACTTACCCAAAAATCTATGCATGGTCATGGAACTTAGACAGAGGAAGAATTTGATTTTGTTAAATTCATTGAGAATAATGCCCCATTCACTGTGCTATTAGGAAAACCCTAGATTGAGAGAGATCAGATCCAGAGAAAAGAAGAAGAGGCCCTGGAATAGAAAAAACAAGAATTAAAATATTTCATGACTAGGAGAATATCACGCTTGATAGAAGAATAGGAGGACAAGTCGAAGCAACTTAGGACCAGAGACTAGGTTGTCAAAGATGAAAAAATGGAGGAAGACTTGAAGAACCTATCCATACTATAGTGTCCCCAAGGTCGAGCCCCGCTACAGATCATGATATATGAAATGAATTGTAAATGTGCTCTATAGGCTGGTGAGCCAAGTTTTGTATAAGCCGGAAGGCTTATGTGTTTGTTAGGCCAAGAAGCCTAAGTGTTTGAGGGCCAGGAGCCTGTTGTTGTACTTGTATGTATTCAGAATAATCAATAAAATATAAACACCACTAGGTGAAGACCAACCACGATGAATGAGTGAAGGGGGACTGAGCATCCACAGAGTGGGCAAGAAAGTAGGGGCTAGAAGGTGGGAAAGGGGCTAAGTGTTGAGCCTAGGGGGCTTAAACCTGGGAAATAATATTTTAATATTATTTCAAAAAGAAACATGTGCATTTCTATTTATCCTAAGTTTTGGAAAGGGAAAGCGTGAAAAAGGGATGTAGGCTGATGGAACACATGCAGTTCCAAGGGTGACAAGTGTCAGCCCTGGTGCATGCAGATAAAACGGCCAAGATGAGCCATGAGGGGGATTTCCTCTTCCATTCCACCCAACTACCTGAGCGTGTACAGGCTCTGAGTAGTACGATTAACTCGACCTCTGCAAAGAATACCTCGTGCGTCCCTGAGAGTTGGAAAGCCTGTGATTGTTCTGAATAATATGTACCTCTCTGTCTCGAAGCCATGACCATGAGACCCATTTTCCATCGCCGAACCAGTTCGAGGAAGCCTGTATCTGGCTCTGAGGAAACTGGTGTATTCCTCTGTTCTGGAATGGGAAATTAAATAATCTGTGTTGATTTCGGGAATAGCCTGTGTGTGTGTTGAATTCTGAAAGGCCGAAACATCCTCTGTATGAGTGTTGAGCCTATGTGTGGAGCCAATCCGTGAGACCATCCACCATTGTTAAACCTGCTAGATATCTCGTGTATGTTTCCCCATGGGTTGTTGTGACCACGCAGTACTGGACTGCGTGAGGCTTGTTGGTCTGTGAGTGACTCCTCCAGGTGAGAGAGTGTGCAGAGGGAGGAGAGAACTCCAGGAAGGAACCCTGTAGCTGCCATAGAGCCCGGAGACTTCCGGTCCGGTCTGTTCCTGTAACCCAAGGTAAGGGAGACTGGCAGCTGAATGACTATCTAGGTGACATAGAAGGTGCACTCTCCTGGGGTGGAACAGGCATGTGGGGAATGAGGGTCTATGGGCAGTGAGCGAGGGAGATTCCTGGGAGAGCTTTCTTCCTGGTGATTGTGTATGAATGAATTCCCTGTAACCTCAGCCTGAATCTGGATTCCTTTCCCTGGGGTGGAGCTCAATCCGAGCTCGGGGGTGACCCACTATTGAGTTGAGGAGCAGTGTGGTCTACAGCTGGGAGGTTCGTGGGAGGCCTACATTTGGTTGGTGGATTTCTTCACTATCAGCAGATAAGTATCTGACTATGTTTTATCACATTTGCATGACTCTTCTGGATATGTTATCATGTTTTCTGATGTGTAAATGAATTACTGTTGAATGTTATGGCTTGTTAAATTGTAGCAGTAACTTATATATTTTACTTTTGAGATTTAAGTGTGTTTAATTGTTTAAATGCATGTTCTTATAATGTCTGTATGAATTATGTAAAAATCCATGAATAGAATGGTAACTGAGAGGTTTGAAAATATCGGTAGTGAAAAGGGTACACTACAAATTGGTATCAGAGCGAAGGTTTCGAAACTAAGCCTAAATGGGCTAGTAGAGCGGTCTTTGGACTGAGAATGCGAGGGGAAATTGAGTCGGGAGGGCCAATTTCGGACCTTGGTTTGCTCCGAAGCGTCAAGGAGACACTTAACGAGTTTTTATTAAGCTCAGGAGGTATAGCGGTGCTATGAAACCGCAACCGATGTGGTCTATAGCCATGGGGAGACAGGTCTCTACACCAATGGTGTTAGAACCTTAGGATCCATTCGGGAGGGAAGGCGAGCCCTCGTGACCGTCGAATCTAAAAAAATGTACGGAAGGATTAAAATTCCTTTGGAAATGGCAGAGGGGTGTGGAAATCGTGATATGAGAAATACCGAGTTAGTTAGAAACCATCTGAGCCGTCAGATCTCGACCGGAAAACCTGACAGCCGTTGGATCTGCCGGGAGGTGTTTGAAGGTTAAACCTTAGAAAATAGGGGCAAAATATCTGACGAGATCTGGAGCCATCTGTTGGAGAGAGACACATGGAAGAGATCGAGTGCCCGTCGACACTTTGGTGCATCGGGAAATCGGTGTATCGAAGTTCTCAAGTACACAAAACTCTTGTCACTCGGAATTGCGATACACGATTTATTGACAAGATCGAGATCATTCATTTAGAGGACATGTGGTAGAGATCTGTGCCATTGGAGAAATCCCGACAAGGAGACAAACCCGTCGGAGGTTGGAGTTCATTGGGATATCGAGGATCCCGGTGACGAGTGACTCGTGCACTTCGAAATCGTGACCCGCAAAACCCCGATCGATGGAGAATAGTTGTCAGTCATAGAGGGACTGAGAGAAGCACCGTAGTGTGGGAGCTAGTTTTCAACTGGACAGAGATCAAAGCTCATCGGGAAATCGGGGATTCCGTTGTCAAGATTTTTGGCACATTTCGATTCGCAAAACCCTGAACCCCGATAAGGGAAAAGGCCGAGGTCACGAGTCAGTGGTCACATGGTGTAGAGCCCATAGCAGGGGCTAATGCATAAAGGAATGCGTCGGGAGTTGGAGGATCATGAGTCTTGGGGTAGAGTGTTTTATGACATCGTAAACCTCATAGCCCCAACATGAGGTAGGACTATGGTCCTGGGAAATTGTGGTCACATTGGCCAGGGCTTGGCTTGGAGGGCCAAAGAACATCAGAGGATTGGGAGTTCCGAGTACATGTGTAGCTCGACACCACAAACCCCGAAACCCTGATAAGGGACATAAGATGATGGTCTTATAGCAGTCAGTCGTATGGATTAAAGGCTTAGTCGGTGGAGGCTAAGACGACAAGGTAGCGCATCAGGAAATCGGGAAATCAGGGATTCAACCCACCAGAACATTGCCAGTTTCAAAACCCCGATAGAGGTAACCCCAATAGAAGGAAGGGAGACCTCGAAGAGTTTCCTATGGGAGGAAAATTTCCTGATAGGGAAATAGGAGAATTTCAAAGTTCTTCGGGCCGAGGAAGGAGAAAGGTCAACATCGCTCATCGGGGTTTCCTGAAAGGGAGGCGCCAGGGTTGGACACCACAACTCATGAAGGTGCGAGTAGCGAAGAGTGATAACACTTAGAATTAGACCTAGACTATAGTCATGCGTAGCAGACCCTAGCGAGGAGAGAGCCATACCCTTGTCGCATCTCGGGTATCGACGTTTAGAGGAATGAGTCGAAAGTTTTTGACTCATGAACTAGTGATGTCGCGAGTTGCGAAAAGGGTGACTTGGGTTTCGTATATTTAATCGTTGGATCTACGTGGACCGAGATTCGGAAGTTCCGAAACCCTAGAAATTGCAGAGCCAGACAGAGCTTGGAAAACTTTGTGAAGTTGAAATGTCTTTCGTTCTTGTTCATATTAGTTATAAATGTCGCAGATTATTCCTGAAGTTTAATGGCCTGACAAATTTTGAATTTAATTGCACAGTGCATGTGCAGAATTCAATGAAGGCCAGAACTCCAGTTAATGAACGCCGAGTATGGAGTGGGGAAAAGTGCAGTTTACCCCTGAAATAGAAGATCAACAGGAAGGAGAGTATGTTAACTTGGGAGTCGAAGGATCGAACTCTAATGGGAATGGAAAAGAAATGGATAAGGAAGGACATATGATGAAAATCATTGAAGGGCTACAAAGAGAGGCCAAGGAGTGTCGAGCTGATAGCTGAAAGCTCATGAAAGTCAGGGATCGGCAAGGGAAATTAAACTTAAAATTTTTAAAGAGTCTGGAAAGAATAGAGAGGAAACTTGAGAAGGAAAGAGACTCAGGTACAACAGAGAGTCGCAGAAATCATGGGAGAAGAAGTAGATCAAGGAGTGGTAGCTGACATCATAGTCGCTCCCAAAAACATTTGGACAGGGAGACACACAGCAGTTTGAGCCCGTCCCCTACCAGAAAACATCAAAAATCTGGAAAGGAAGAACTAAAGGGAGAGATGAACAAAATTAAGCCTCCAACATTAAATGGAGAGCATAAGAAGGAGGAAGATGCCGAGACCTGGTTACTTGGCATGAAGAAGTACTTTCAACTACATAATTATTCTGCCCATACAGAGGGAAGAATTGCAATGTACTAGTTGAAAGGAAAAGCATCCATGTGGTGGGATCAGTTTGTGCAGGTGTAGCACATCATAGAGAAAGAGGTCACGTGGAAGGAATTTAAGAGGTATTTCAAGAAGAAATATCTGACTAAAAGATACTATGATAGAAAGATGAAGGAGTTCTTCGAACTCAAGTTGGGTAGTATGACTATTGATGAGTATGAACAAAGTTTTCTGGAACTACTGAGGTATGTTCCATTCATCAAAGATGAGGCTATGAAGATTCAGAGGTATCTGAGTGGATTGCCATCTTCCATTGGTGACAAGATTCAATATGATGATCCTAAGACCATGGAAGAAACCATAAGAAGGGAGAAATGCCTATATGAACAGCAAAGGGAAAAGCCTACCTTTCGGAAGGCTTGGAATGACCGGAAGAGGTTTAAGAAAGAACAGAGGCAGAAGGGAAGCAAGCCTTCCTTTTTCAGAAACAGTCCTTGGGGACAGCCATCTTTTAAAGAGCCCAGGAAAGTTGAAGGGAGTGAGCAGATGCCAAGACCTCCACCCATGGAGTGTTGGGGCTGTAAAGGGAATCATAGGTACAGAGACTGCCCCCATAGGAAAGACAAAGAAAGAACTGTCCATACTATTCAGCAAGATGAAACAGTGGAGGATATGGGCAGTAGAATGTCGAGGATCTATGTAGCCCTGAACAACAAGCAAGCAGAATTTCAATCACACATGATTGAAGTGGAAGGTATGATCAACAATCGGCCACTTGTTATTTTAATTGATTCAGAGGCTAGCCATAGTTATGTAGATCCCAGAGTGATGGAAAGTTTGCATCTAAAGAGAAGCAAACATGAGAAGTCTTGGTTAGTACAGTTAGCCACAGGGACTAAGAGGAAGGTCATTGAATTGGTTAAGTCTTGCTCAGTGGACATGAAAGAAATGAGCACTAAGGATGAATTGAATATTCTGCCTTTAGGTTCATATGATTGCTTAATTGGGATGGACTGGTTGGACCAGCACCATGCCCTTCTGGATTGTCGTAACAAGAGATTCACATGTCTGGACGAAGAGGGAAATTAGGTAACAGTTCAAGGAATTCCCAGAGCTGTGGCTGTTAGAGAAATCTCAGCCATGCAACTGAAGAAATGTTACTGGAAAGGTTGTCAATTATTTGCAGCCCGGGTGGAAGAAGTATTCCAAAATATGGTCTCAAATATGGAAGACCATAGGGTGCTCAAAGAGTTTGAGGACGTGTTTTAGGAGGTGCCTGGACTACCTCCGAAGAGGGAGATCGATTTTTCTATAAATATGATGCCAGGAGCAGCTCCAATTTCAAAGGCTCTGCAAGATACCAATTCTATAAAATATGCAGAACAAAAGTAAAATGCTAGAAATGGCAGAATAACAGTAAAATATCCAGCATAATCTTCACAATACACAGAGATGATATACGAAATAGCAATAGAAAAACACTTTGATTCAGAAAGCAATGTTCATAGGCCTCTTTGAGGGGGCAACCTCCAGTCGAGAAATGCTCTATTACAATAATCTCCAAGATAGGGTTTTCATACCCTCGACTCTTATTTATACTAAATAT
>CBVK0101678997.1:8313-19098 GCA_900067695.1 Picea abies | reverse complement strand
AAAAATGGAAAATGATGAAAGAACTCTTTACAAATCCACTCAATGGGTGAGATGGATTGTCCAATGCAATGGTGAAAATAAGCTCTTGACAAGGATGGATTCCTCAAGAGAATAGAGGTAGCATAACATTACTTTGAATTCCTTGAAAAATGAGGTGCATCCATGGCCTTTTTATATCATCCCTTTGAGCTATTGTTTAACTGCTTTGTAGTGTGAAAAGAGGTTGATTAGGGCATTTATAGGTCTTTGACCAGCCATCCAGTCAAATCCAGTCCATATTTGAGGGTAAAATCGGCTTGGGAGCTGAACCATAAGTGGGTGGGAGGCCGACCACTCTCATAAATGCACTGTTTAGCAGGTGCGTGGTTTTTGCGATAACAGTCGCGCATCGTGCGCCTATGCACGATTTTTGCATTCCTGTTCCACACATGTGCACGCATGCCCAATGTCTGCATAGTGCTCTTCAATTTTTCACTACTTTGTATAGTTTTTGACCCTTTTATGAATGCTTTGGTATTAATTCATGTCAATGGATGACTTCATCGTTGTTTGACGATGCTGAGTTCTTGTAACCATGTGCAGAAGAAATTTCAGTGATAACAGTAGGTCTAACACAAATACCTACAAAAAGAATTCTTATGGATGTAGTGGTCACCGACATCCCTCTGAAGTATGGTATGTTGTTATCGAGATCATGTGGTGCCAAGCTTGGAGGATCTCTCCATCTTGACATGACATACGCTACAATTCCAGTTTTTGGAGGACAATACACATGCATCTTTACAGAGAAGCTAGGTTGGCATTCATGATAGGTGATCCACATAACCCAAATAACCATTCCGTATATATTGCTGATCAATATTTAGGAAATTGTATCTTATCTATTGATGACAATTTTGAGGTTGGTATAAATGAAAGTTGTACAGAAGAAAACTCAGAAAAAGAAAAAATTAAAAAAAATGTATATAGTACTGGTATATGGAAAATGTTTTTTGACGGTGCTTCATCCTACTTAGGGGTTGGAGTAGGGGCACTCCTTGTGGCTCCTAATGATCAATTTGTAATTCCATTTTCCTATAGGCTACAATGGAACATGGACTGCACAAATAACGTATGTGAGTATGAAGCCTTAGTTTTAGGATTAGAAGTCGCTAGGAGAATGAAAATAAAAAACCTCGAAGTCTTTGGTGACGCCACGTTCATCATAAAATAGGTAAACCGATAGTACCAAGATAAACATCCTAGGATGAGGTCCTACAAGAATTGTGTTTGGGATCTGATCAAAAATTTCTTCTCCTCTGTGAATGTTCATTTCATTCAAAGAATTGAAAACCAACATGTTGATGTGTTAGCCAAAGTAGCCTCAACGTTCACACCTCCCACTATGTTTAAACTAAAGTATCACATAGAAATGAGGCACCGACCTTCTATACCAAATAACATACAGCATTGGCAAGTCTTTGAAGACGATTAATAGCTTCGCAAATTTTTGGAATCTATAGATGAGTTTGTCGAAACACACATTGACCAAGAAAACCAAAATGACTCCATTTGGATCATGCAGGAAGGTGAGGACCCTCAAGAGTTTCACGATAAAATCATGAATCACCGAATGCTTGTTCTTAAAAATAACTAGATACCCAAGGGCCTGATTCCTTTGGAAAGATTATTCAATCCAGATGATATCCCTTCAAAATCCACCCTACAGCCTCAACCTAAAGAGGTTGAAGACTGTGACATAGGTACTAAGGAAAACCCTCGGTTTGTGAAACTATCCAAATATCTGTCCCCTGAAACCAAAAATAAATATGTAGAGTTGCTTAGAAAGTACAAAGACGTTTTCTCTTGGTCATATGAAGAGATAAGAACCTATGACACCTCTGTGATCGAACATAATATACCCCTGAAGCCTGGTGTCAAACCCTTTAGACAAAAACTCAAACAAATTAATCCTATTTTATTCCCCGTGACTAAAAAGGAAGTCAAAAAACTCCTGGATGCAAAAATAATTGTACCACTAAGATACTCTGATTGGGTAGAAAACCTGGTCCCTGTTAGACAGAAAAACAAAGAAATTAGATTGTGTGTCGATTTCAGAAATCTTAATAAGTCATCCCTCAAAGATAATTACCCCCTACCCAAAATGGATCATGTTTTAAAAAAAGTAGTTGGGGAAAATAGGATGTCAATGATAGATGACTTTTCTAGGTACAATCAAATCGTCGTCTATGAACATGATAAAGAAAAGATAGCCTTTACCACCCCTTGGGGTATATTTATGTATGCAAATATGCCTTTCGGTTTGATGAATGCAGGTGCTACTTTCCAATGGGATATGGATATCACTTTCATTGGAGAAAGAGACAAATTTGTGGTTATCTATCTTGATGATCTAACCGTTTTCTCTAAATCTGATGAAGATCATTTGACTCATCTCAAGCAGACATTTGAGAAATGTCGCAAGTTTGGTTTGTATTTAAATCCCAAAAAGTCTCACTTGTCTATGCAAGAAGGTAAAATCTTGGGCCATATTGTGTCTCGATATGGAATTAGAATTGACCCTAAAATATTTGAAGCTATAGACACAATAAACATCCATAGGAATGTAAAACAAATTCAGTCATTTTTAGGAAAAATAATTTTTTTAAGTAGATTTATTCCAAACTTTGCTGAAATTGTGAAATTGATCATAGATATGCTAAAGACAAACATCGAAGTGAAATGGACAACAGAAGTTAAATCATTGTTCACACGAATAAAAAAGGTTATAAGTGAGGCACCCATACTAGCATGCCCTGATTATCTAAAGGATTTTCTTATTTTCTCATTCGCCTCCGAGCACACACTCATTGCGGTTCTCCTCCAAACAAATGAAGAAGGTTTCGAGCAACCGATAGCCTTTTTTAGTAAAAGTCTTAAAGACACTGAACCTAGATATAATATAATGGAAAAACAAGCATATGCTATGGAAAAGGCATTAAAGGCTTTTAGAACCTATGTTTTGCATTCTAAGGTCATTACGTATGTACCCACTAGCTCAGTAAAATATATTTTGGTTTAGTTTGACAGTGATGGAAAAAGAAGATGGTGGCTTGCCAAAATTCAAGAATTCGATTTGGATATTAAACCAATGAAACTAGTGAAGGGACAAGGTTTAGCTAAACTCTTAGCTGAATCAAATTTTAGAGCTCTCGGGATAAATGGCTTACAGAGGAGTGAAGAGTGTGTGGAAATTAATGAACTTGATGAACAAATAGCTGAAATCAGAATAGAAGAGAAATTTGCTTCATCAAACTGGTACAAAGACATAGTGTCCTACTTGTTGACCTTGAAGTGCCCAAGTGACTTATCCCCATCTAAAGCCAGAATGCTGAAGCTGCATGCAGTCAAATACTGTATATCTGAAAGATGATTATATTGGAAGGACCCACTTGGCTTCTTGTTGGTTTGTTTGGTCGAATCAGAAATAGAAAAGGTCATAAGCCAATTTCATGAAGGAGTGTGTGGAGGACACCACGCCTGGAGGGAAACAACTTATAAAATCTTGAGGGCAGGGTATTATTGGCTCAAAATTTTCTCAGACGTCAATGCCAAGGTTTGAGATTGAAACCCTTGCCAATTGTTCTCAGGAAAACATAAACTCCCAACAATTCCATTGGTTCCGGTCAAAATGGAAGCTCCTTTTAAGCAGTGAGTATTAGATTTCATAGGCAAAATTAATCCTCATTCTAGTGCTCAACATAGGTGGATCCTGACTTCTATAGATTACTTCACCAAATGGATGGAAGCTATTCCAAATAGAAGCGCTACTGATTTGGTAGTAATAGATTTCTTAGAAAAGAATATTTTGTCTAGATTTGGCTACCCCCGAAAAATAGTCATAGATAATGCACATGCTTTTAAATCTATGGCTATGGTTAGTTTTTGCCAAAAATATAATATTGTGCTTGGTCACTCCATGACATACTACCCTCAGGGAAATGGTCTAGCCGAGTCTTCAAACAAGAGCCTAATCAATATAATTAAGAAAGTGTTGATCGAAAACAATAAATCTTGGCATCTGCATTTGAAGTATGCTCTATGGGCAAATCGGATAGGCACAAAAAACTATATCGACACTTCTCCTTTCCAAATGGTATAAGGGACAGATGTAGTGTTACCTATAAATCTAGCGCTTCCTGTAATGAAACTTTGGAAAGATGAGAAGGAAGAACCAAATCCTATCACAAGAAGGATAAATCATCTGACTGAAGTCCAACAGCACCGGGCCGAAGTGGATGAAAGGTTGCAGAAATACCAGGATGACATGAAAATGCTATTCAACCATAAAGCTAAAGACATAGAGTTTCTCCCGGGAGATTTGGTTTTAAAATGGGATGCCAGAAAGGAAGACTTGGTGAAACATGGTGAATTCGATCACATCTGGTACGAATCATTTAAGGTTGCATCTCCTGAAGTAAATAATTAGTTTATGCTAGAAAATGTGGACGGAAAAATCCTGAACGCCCCTGTCAATGGGCGTTTTTTAAAACACTATAATGAATAGTTGATTTCCAGAATTCCCACTATATATACCGGTTTGTTTATTCTTTTTATTTCATATTTTCTTTGGTAAGTCTACTTTCATTCTATTAAATAAAAATAAAAAATAAAAATAAAAAAAATAAAATAGGTTAATGTTTTTCTAGAAGTAGAGATACAAAATTCTCAATGCATTCAATTCTTTAAAAAAAAAAACTTGATACTCTTCGTTATGTTCCTTTACAGAATCCTGGCTTGCAACCCAAACAAAGTTAAAGGAGCAAACATATATCCATATTTCAGAAGATAAATTTGCTGAAAATAGGTGATATAAAAATTTCGGTTATTTCAAAAGAGAACAAAAATGGTAAGGCAAGTCTATTTTTTAAAAAACAAAAGGTTTTTTTAAAAAAAGTGTGGTGATTGTCATGCAAGTGTGATATTTCACTTAAAGAATGATTTCTAAATCTAGGCCCTAAGAGTTTCACCTAGAATAGGACAAGAGGTATTTTAAATAAACAAAAAAATGAAAAGTGCCTCCGAGAAAGAGTTCCAAGAGTTGGGTTTATTTTATGACCTCTGCTTTTCTATTTCCAGGTCTTTCTATGTCTCCCCTTTCTACCCTCATTTTTGTCTTCTCGAAAAACCAAGGTTTTTTCCGGGTTTCTCATAGAGGGAGAAGAGATTATGTCTTAACTTTTGAAGCTAAAAAATAGTTCTTAAAAGGTAGACCAGTCCTCATAACTCCTCACTCTTCGACTAAACAAAGTTATGCTTAAGGTCGATCCTGACTCTCCTAGGTTTCTAAACAGTTTTCTAAGGATTTAAGCTTTCTCAAAGGAACACCCCTGAAATTAATCTTCCCCTTTTTCTCTGCAGACTAAGGTGTTTTGAAAGTTAAGAGAAGGTTGGTCTAGAGTAATTAAAACAAGTTGACAGACCTCCACTGCAATTTTTACACGGATAGCATCCCTGGTATATTAAGTACCATTGATTTACCTCACTTCATATTCAAAAATTAAAATATATGACAGATGGTGAAAGGAAATTCATATTTGATTGTCCCCGTCTAGTCCAAAAGACGATGAAAGGAAATTCATTTAAATGATTGCCCTCATCTTAGTAAAAAGGGACAAATAACTTCACTGGGGTACTGAACAGGCTCGCTGGAAGTGAAGCAATATCTGAGGTTAAATGCATAATTAGGATTCAAAGTGGTGAAAGGAAATTCAGTAAAAAGGGGTAGATAACTTCACCGGGGTACTGAACAGGCTCGCTGGCAGTGAAGCAATATATGAGGTATTTGTAAGGTTGTCATACTTAAATATCACTCTACTCTAGTTACCAGTTTTTTTTTTAAACCAGATCTACATCCCAAGTCCAGATAGGTCTCCCCAATTAAAAATATGAATTTTTCTTCATTTGATGCAAGCAAAAAACCACAAATCTGTTGTGTTTCCTAGGATTGTTTTGATCATCTAAATGCTAACTTAATTTCAGTAACGAAAAGGAGAAGATCATGAATGGGACTGCAACTAAGTTTACAACAAATGAGAGTTTTGAAAAGATTTTCAGAAGTAAGGATGAAATCTCTTTTTCCTTTGTATCCCCTTCCTTAACAATTTCTGCAGAGATAAACCCTTGACTCCAATAACCCAATAAAGGCACTAAGTCTACACATTCTCCTTGTCCCATAGGGAGACGAGGTCCCCAATTGGAGCCTATGTTGAAACATTTTTAAAATTTTTTAATTTGAAGACTAAAGCCTTCCTTTTTCGGGTTTCATCTTTTCAAGAAGTATAACCCTCATTGTCATTTCCAAAGGGCTAGTACTGAAACCCTGACAGATGCAAATTCTAATAATAATAAAAAGAAAAAATTTCAGAGTAATAAAACATGGGTTTTCGGGACTCAGGGTTTACTAAGAACATAGGTTTTAATACATATCGAATCGTGAAATCTTGATCCCCGACTTCCCGAAAAGTTGAAGTAAATAATTATTAAAATTAAATTAGTCATATCACTATTTCAAAAATCGGGGTGCAACGATAACATACCTCTTTTCAACTCAATCCCTGAAATCCTGAAATGCAAAATCCCGACTCAAAATCTATGTTAATATAAATTAATTCTGTTTGGAGGTTAACACTTAATACTAATCAATTATTTTGCTAAAATGAATTTAAGTCCTAATTTAATCTTTTCGTAATTTTGTGATTTCAGAAATTGGGATTCAATGATAACATATCTCTTGTCAACATGATCCCCAAAATCCTGAAACGCGAAATCCTGACCCATAATTTGTGATAAACTGAATTAATATTGTTTTGTTCTTAATCCTAATTAATTAGTTAACTAAAATGGAATTAAGTCCTAATTTAAACATGTCGTGATTTCACAATTTCAGAAATTAGGATTCATTGATAACATACCTCTCATCAACACGATCCTAGAAATCCTGAAACGCGAAATCTTGACTCTTAATCTATGATTAGTCTAAATTAATTCTGTTTTGAAAGCATGATTAATGAAAATCAATCTTTTTAGGTTTTGTTCACTTTTCGGTTTTCGATTGAATGAAATTTTCTGATTTTTGATTTCAAAAGCGCCAAAATGCGACCACTTAAATAAAAAATAACTGGTGATATGTGACACTAATGTGTATCTTAGTAAATATCTACTGCATTAAATGTCTTGAATTCTTGTCAACTGCGTCAGTCCCTTCATCATTAAATGAATTAAAAGAGATTTTGAAGGTCTGTGTTTCACGACATTCTTTGTTTCATACTATCAAGCACAAGACGCATTCCACCAAGCTCATACACTCCTTCTCTGTGACAGGTTTTCCATCTAACTTAAAGTCATGGCACCAAAGAAGAGTGAAAACACACAGGAAGGAGATATCTTATCCGACACTATGCCACATGCTATTGACTCAATTAAATCTTGGACACAAATATCTGAATTCCTGGAATATGAAATCAATAATTCTCCTACTGATTCTGAGAATCACTCCCAGGATGTAACAGAATCAGAGCTTCATAAGATCGTCATGCATCCTCGGCTTATGGCACACAATGACATGATCAAATGGGCCTTGTAAAAGATTGATATTTCGATGAGGATCATTTTGAATGATCAAGGGTTTGTTGTAGGCTCATTCAGGCTAGAACATATACAGGTAATGTATAAGCTCTCACCAAATCCTAAGTACACTTTTAATGCCAAGTTTTTAGCTGAATTTCAAAGGAAAGAGTGTGTTGAGGCAGACCAAACTTATCCCAATTTAATTAGAGAATGGTGGAGATGTCCATCAAAGTTTAGGTTCGATACCCATGGGGTTTATGCCACGACATCTTTGAATGAATACATGGTTTATGTAGCCATTATGCTGTGTAGACTTTTCAGGAAAAAGGATCCCTACCATTTTCCTATAGATTGGGTGCCCTTTTTAGAAAAATCTTCAGAAGGATACACTTTCAATTGGAGTAAGATTCTCTTTGATAGCCTAGCACCAGAAGTTTCAAATTATAGAGTTACAAAATCTAAAGGTCAACCAGTGGCCTTTTATATGTCAGCATACATCATGGATGTGATTTTCTTTATGACTCCATTTCCTCTGGTGAATTGGAGTTGGAAGATAACTTTCCCTGAGCCCATTCATGAATATCATTCTGCACTTTGGGAATAAAATGCTAAGGATGCATTTTACGAAATTTGTCATTTCGTAATAATTCCAATGCATAAAATGTTTTATGTCTGTGAACCCCCTCCCATTCCTAATGCAGTCTCAGAAAATATCAAAGCAATAGTTGACTGGTTTTTTGAAGAAAACTTCTCTTACATTAGGGTTTATGGGTGCTCAATTCCCCCTCATGAATTTCTGAAATTCCTCCTGGACATACTGGTATTGAGGGAGGTAGCATATCAAATAGTAAAAGGTGGTATTGGGATAGAGATAAAGGTAGCTCAAAAGAAATCCTATCCAATCTTCCATGTTTATGTCGGGAAATTTTCATTACTAAACCTTGGCCATTCTAAAGTGGAAGATGAGGCATTAGAGAAGACAAAACTAGTAGATATTGAGCACAAAAAGCATGACCCTTATCAATCAGTAAGAAGACATTTGATGCAGTGTAATTTGAAAGCTTATGAACATGAACAATCTTTTTATGATGATATATTCAAGGAGGTTAAAACTTATGAAGAGGTATTGAACAGGGTATGGGCCTTATCACCCGACATGCAGACTGGTTTTATATTCTTCCAAAGTCACAGGCGAAGTTGTTTGACAAAAACTTTGCAAGGTGAACTGACGACCCCACCTCCATAGCAGGAAGGGCCTCCCCCAGGCTTTGAAACAAATGTACAGGATAAAGAAAATACAAAAGGAAAAATGAAGGAGGGTGAAATGCCTTTGTAAGAAACAGAAGTCCCCCAGACAGAAAAATTAGAGGCAGGGAAAGGAAAAGAGTTGGAAACACCTTCAAAAATCCCTGAGAGTTTTTTGAAAAAGGTAGGAGGAACAACATAGAAAGAACTTGGAAGTCTCATTACTTCCTTGTCTCCATTGCAGTCTACTTATCGAAACCCCCATGAGGGAATTCTATATGTTAGTGATCTTGAGCCTATTTCTAGGGATGAGATTCCTTCATCCAATTATTTTTTCAGTAAAAAGAGCAAGGCTATCCTAAAATAGGAAATGCATCCTAGAGGAGATATGATGATTAAAAAGCACAAAATCATTATAGATGGACAAAAACTTAAAGAAGGAGAATTCACTACAGAGATAGTAGGCACAATGGGATCCTTAGTATCTGTAGAAGGAAAATCTCCCTACGGACAAGTAGATATCCTCTTGAGAGCTAGACTCTTAACTCTTAAGATAGAAGACGCTTTACGTGGACACTGACTTCCTTTCAGATCTATACAAACTAATGTATGAGGAGGAAGGAGAAAAGAAGTACCTTTTACCAACGTTTGTCCCCACACGCTTCGAGTTGAGCTCTAATCTTTCACTCCTCGGTGAGCCTTGTAGACAAACAATAGTACAACCACTTCCTACTCTATTGATATTAGATTGAAATAGACCTATCTATTAGAGACAAGTTCATGTGAGATTAAACACAAACTAGAAAGAAATAGGCCAAGCGTGTCATATTGATGAGAACCATGACAAAAGTAACTTACAACCGTAGATGCGAATGTGACAACTTCGTCAAGTCCTATTTGTATAACCCTTGCTCAAAATATCCACGATCCGGATGATTGCAACTTCACTGATTACTTTCCTCCAGTTCACTGTGTGCTTCCTATGAGATCATAGGTTTCATGCTTCCAATTCTTCCTCCTTTATAGCATGATAGAGCCTGTTTATATAGGTTTAGAGAGGCCTAACCTCTTGAGGTATCTTTAGGGTAAGTTGAGGATTTCCCTCCTTAAGCCAAGGATATTCTCCTATGATCATGGCTGAACTAGGAATTTGAATGCAACTACCTTCCAAGATTGAAAGATCTTCCCCTTATTCTCCTCAACAGATCAACTGCTACCTGGAATAGGTACCGCTCCCTCAAAAAGGCCATCAGAGCACTATAGTGCTCCCTAGTAGGCTTTATGGGGGCATCGACGCTCTTAAAATCCATAGTGCTCCCTTAGAAGGGTTGTTTGGTGTTATAACGCTCCCTAGCACTTTATAGGAGAGCACTCTCTTCTAAAACCTTAGATTGAAAGCTTCTTTCAGGTGGAAAGAGGTACTTAACTTCAGTTAACTATCCATCTTCCTTCAAATCAAGTGTTTGAGGCATTTTAAGTGTCTTCTTAATGTCGTTATAAGTATGACATAGGTATCACGACAGTATGCTTTGCTTGACACTTGCGACACTTGTGAGCAACATGTGACACTTATCAAAGCGAGTAATGTTGATGTGTAACAGATTGCCCCCCAAAGGATGAAGTTAGAAGATGAGAACTGATAACTGAAATGATTTGTAGACTTTCAAGCAAGGGTATAGATGTGGAGAACCTAACAGAAGCTGCACACAAACATCCAACAAATATTATGACATGTTTCAAACCCANNNNTATGCTTGGGTGATCAAGACTTGCAAGATATGGCCGCCATAAAATACACTATAGATCCATAATTGTATTGATAAAAAGGTATAGCCACCAAGGATACAGTGTGGATCTATACTCTGATGACCTGAATTGATCATAGCCATGAAGAATACACAGTGGATCTATGAGATGACAAGACATAGCCAC
>CBVK0101678991.1:0-12941 GCA_900067695.1 Picea abies | reverse complement strand
GGAGAGTCTACGCAGCCATCCTATCGATATCCATGCACATCAACCTTTTCTTCATGAAAAACATCTTGATCCACAGTAGGAATTATTATATAAGGCTTCTTTCAGAACCTTTAGCAAACTTTCTTTCATCCTTTCTTAAAGAATCATTATATTCTACAATAAAATTAATAATGTAGTCGTCCTTTACCTAACAAAACCAAAAATCAATTGCTCGATCCCACCTATTATCCAATTACTTTATTCTATCAATTGTGATCTAATCTCAAACTTGTGTTTCTTAATTCCTTGAAGTGGTATTGGTACCATTCTGCCTCTTCAACCATTCATACAATACACATGGAAATTCTACAAAGAAAATTTCATGCATATCATTGTATATATACCTATTTTTCCATTGTTCCACATTAGTGGTCATACCTTCAGTCTCTCACCAAGAATAGTCATCTCATTTCACAATCAACCATTCTTGTCTTTCCTCTTGAGATGGATACAACCTCATTATGTGCCTTCGTCATTCAATACAAAACCTTTAGGCCCTAGAAATGAAAATATTTGATGGCCCGCTTGTGTGTATCTGTCTTAATGTTGGGGGGATGATTACCTAGGGCTAATCCATTGTTCACCAAAGAAAACCCCAAGGCATCGACATATCAATCCTCAATCAAGTACGAAAGAAAGTATCACTTGATATGTGATGAGAATCACAAACACCATTTGTTCTTGTGTCATTGATGAGGGGTTAGATTACACAAGGAATCCACTCAGGCTAACATTCATACATTCCATTGCAATATACTTAAATATCAACAACATATAACATTAACACACACATTCATTGGACACATAATCAACACAGTAAAGGACAGGAATAGATGCAACTTGTATTTTATTCATTCCAACAATCACATACATGGACCAAGAGACTCATCATTTATCAGAAACAGTACCCTGTGCTCTCATACATTCTCACAATAACTCATTACAAAACTTGTTCCATCTACGAAACAAAAAAATAATTACAACCAAACTCTTACAAAACATAGTCGACTCATCTCTCAACGAAGATAACTTAGAGTGAATCTCCTAAATGAACAACAATCAACCACAACAATAGCAATAGTCTTAGCAACAACAACATCGACCTCTGCTCTTCTCTCACACTCTATCAATTTCAACTCTGTTCCACTCACTCTGCTAACTTTTAGTCCCGCATGCTTCTACCACCTGCATGCAGTCCACATAGCCTCTTTGGAGTCATGGAAGTCTTATCTAACATTTCATCTCATCCATTAACTGCTCCATGATCTCTCATACTGCCTAAGTTAATCATTTGGGAATATTTCCCGAAGATCCACTTCTTTATTCCGGTGTGCATATGGTAGCTTCTTGAGTTTTGGCATTCATAGTAGAAATCAGACTCGCGTGCATAGTAGGGCTCAATTTAGTAAAGAGAAGTTATGTCATCTATTGTGTAGTTGTTGGTGTGCACACAAAAGTATGGTGCATGCACAACTATGTTTGTGCACACATGCAATCGTTATCCCAAAAGTTTTCAACTTATCCAAGCATCATCTAAATTGTTAACTCAAGGTGAAATCATAAATCAATAGAGATAGGCATGGATATTTTGATTAATCCATATGATTTGTCATTTTTATTATCCACTTAGATTCCTTTGACTCATCAATGGGGGTATTAAAATATGTAACTAAGATTACTTCAAAATCAGAAATTGGTTGTTTAGATAGAATATTCTTGAAAAAATAGATAGTTAAAAATGGCTTTGAAAATAGACTTTCAATTTCAAAGATATGTTGTCTTTAACGAAGAAAAAAGGTAACAAAAATATCACATGGAAAGTAGAGGTCAATGGATATGGTGTTCGATGCATAAATGGTGTTACCAAGTGAACAATAAATTCTCATCATTCACTAAATTTGCCTATAAACTTAAACTTTTCTTCCAATTAATCTTTAATAAGATGTTCAACATTTATAAAAAAAAATAGTCACATCCAATTGGATATGTGATGTATTGAAGGTAGGTGATGAAAAAAAACATAAATAAAATGGATCGAAGGGATGTTTGATGTTTAATTTTAAAAATAAATAATAAAAGAAAATGATTTTTGTCAAAGGTAGTGAGATCGAGGTTTCCTTTTGTACGGTGGCCTAGGTTCCATTATTGTGATTTTTTTATTCCATTACCACTCAATCAAATTAAGTAAATTCATCCTTTAAATTTAGTATAATTTTTTTAATGTTAAATTAAAATTTTATTTATATTTTTATTGATTTTTTTTTCCTCAGATTTTTTTTTAATTTTATTCATAGGTCAGAACTACATGCTCAAGAAAGGACCTCAAAGTGCAGATCCACAGATCCACACTGCATGCCCAAAAGATGGACCTCAAAGCTACGACCCAACCTCCAAAGAGTACCAAAATACCCAGCAATCATTGTAGCAAACAATAGATCCCAAGTCCATAGACTCAATATATTTCCACCAAAGATCCACATGAGAGATCCACCGATCAGTAAAATCCCCATCTTGTTTGATTGGCATAGTACCTCCCATCTAACCAGAGTCGCATCTCTGCGAGATTAGAGGGCGAAAACCACATCCAGACCAAGGGTCACATGATACCAATGGAGCACGAGATCCTGTCCCTAACCGATAGGCAAGAGGAGAAGCCCACGAGGATGGAGCCACCAGAAAGGAAACAAGTAGAGACTCGCTGACAAGGGAAGAGGCGGGGGAAAAACATAGCAGCCTAGGGGGTTGAAGCCACGAGCAAACCAGAGCCCCTCTAGGCCAAGGGCCGCGTACCAGTCTAGAACCGTCGAAGGAATTCACATCATCATGGAGAGAGGTAGAGTCGAGCGCCTGCACGGGGCGAAACCCTAGAAAATTTAATGGGCTCCTTATATTTTTATCCGCTAGGGAAACCCTCACCACTCCAATCAACTCCTTATATTTTTATTGATTTAATAAATAAATGTATACATTAATAGAAAAAATTAAAATGTTTCTAAAACATATAAATAATTTTACCTTTTATTAAATTGAGATACAGAATTTATTTTTCGGGAAAAAACAATCATAAATATCAGTGGGAAACCAATAAAAAAAAATGAAATTAAGAATATATTTATTTTATAGCAAAGTAACAAATATAACTAAATTGAAGCAACATTAATCGTATTTATATGAGTATATATTAAATATACAATATATGAATTTGGAAAGAAGTCGAATAAAATTAAAGAAATTGTTTGAAAAATTATAACTAATCTATAAAACATAGCTTTTAATAAAAGTACATAATACTAACCTAAGTAGAAAATATTGTGAAATGTATAATATTCCATACTAGTAAATAAGTGGTAAACTAACATAAAGCATACTAACATAAACCGTGGCATAAAAAATATGGAGTTCCAATGCATAAAATTAACATAAATAAAAAATATTGTAAGGTGTATATGAATATATAAAAAGTAGGAAGTTCCTTTCATAGATACATACCATAAACTATAATCCAATGTCAACATCTTACAACATATTATAATGTGAGTAAAAAGCACATACATACACCAATCAATCCAAAAATATTGCATTTTAAAATACAAAGTGTAAGTATAGACTATTAACAACAACATACATTGATAACCCCTCTTAAAATAAAATCTTAAAAGATATAATAAAATGTTAAAAAAGACATCATTATGTATGGTATATTAAAAAAAATTGGGTAAGACTATAAGTGTCATGGAAATTGGCTACAATAAAAAAGGAATTGAATTTTTAGTTAATTAATGATTTCAAAGACTACTAGAATGTCTAAGTAATTTGAGGGAAATTTTCATACTAATGTTGTTAATGAGAATCATATAGATAACGCAAGTAAAATTATGTTATTTGAAATTAGTTCATTATTTTGATGAGGACTACTTACAACAACTCTCAAATTGGTGAAAAAATTGTACCTTATGAAAATAGAGAATGGAGTAGACTGAATAACACTTAGATATTCTAGGTTAATTTATGTAATTACGTGTATTATCTTTAAGGTGTAATTTTATTTTAAGGGTTATAATGAAGTAATCAATTATGATGGAATTTAAAAGTAATAGGTTTTGGTTTCATCTCATTTGGCGAATGAAAAAAATTAATAATAATATTAGCAACCATGAATTAAAAGATTATAAAACAAAAAATACACCTTTTGATTAAAGTTTTTTTATCTTAATGTTACTTTGATCATGAAATAAACTTTTAATTCAAAACCATAAAACAAGAAAACCATGACTTCAAGGTCTATATATCTTTTTATTTTTGCGGTCGAGAACCATCATTGTGAATCCAACATACAACATACTCATTATGAGCTTTATTCATGTCATTATGAGAATTGAATCCAGGTGGGGAGGATAACAATCATTCTCCACAACCATTCAAGCTAAACCCAATTGACCTAAGCATATATATTCAAATTTAGTTTATAATATGTCTTCAATTAACTGTTTATCTATTTTTAGCATATCATCATATTCTTTCTATAAATGATTTTCAATAAAATAAATAATTCAAATAAAGATACAATAAATAAATAAATAATGTTATCCTTATCTATAATTTAGTAAAATTGATAATTCTTTATATTGATAATAATAAAAATTTCAATATTCCCTGGATGGGGTGCGACGTGGACCAAAGGAGACACCTGGAGAAGAACCAGGCCTGGCCACAAATGAGGTCAGCTAACTCCCATCCCCTCAGCATTAAGAATGGGAGATGGCTCCCACTGCCTCTCACCTGAAAGAGGACTCTCCCCTTGCGCAAGCAATCGAGTGATGCAGTTCATTTACAAGGTGGACTTAATGGAGTTAGACATCCCGTCGACTCTCCCACTTTTGTTTTGTCCACACCATTCTTTCTTCCATTTCAGCCTTACCCTGCACCAACTCCACAACAATGATACATACATGTTGTAACTAAGTTGTCAAGTCCTACCTTCTATAATTATAAAATATACCTTAAAAAGTTTCTATTCATATGGGTTCTTATTCATAAAATATATCTTACAGAGTTTTTATTCATCTGGGCAGTGGTTACTTGAATGAATGGCCAAAGTGACAAGAAGTAAAGTATTAGGAGAGAATAAGACCATAAGTAACGTAGTAGGAGATAATATGATGCTATATCGAAGTAGATATGGAAGCTACAGGACCAGGATTCATGTCATCATCCAAATATATCCATGTCGTGATCCAATGATATTTTGGGGGAGCCCAGCAAAACCAGTATCAGGCCCAGGCTATGTGCATGTTTTTCCTATTTAAAATGGATACATAACCTCTGATCTTTTACTAAGACAGGCAATCAAGCAAGATAAAAGTGATAGTATATTTTACATCCAAGATGTTTGAAAAGATCAAGCACAAAGAAATGTATTTCTTTAGAATCATTGTCTATGAGTTTTGATTAAGACACTTTCATTGAGTGCTATGCCTGTAAATAAGTTCCAAACACGACATAAATGGTATGAATATCTAATTAAAGTGAGAAATAATAGGAACAAAGAAAGAAAAGGTAAGAAATTTACTTGTATATGGAAGAGAAAATAATAATGAAGAAACACAATTGATTTTTAGTTTAGTTTAATATAAAGTGGTGTATAAATGGCGTTCAACTATTTTCAGGAATTAAAACCACCTTGAACATTGTCGCCTACTTAACCATAAAGTTAAGTTTTAAATTTAAACTTAACATGAGATGATTAACCTTGACTGCTTGGTTTTGAATGGGCATTCTCTTTGTCTGCTGACAAAAAAATCAAGATGTTGAAGGAACCCAACAAAAATAGTTTGATTGTTACTTGGTTTGTGTGCAGATGGTTTTATTGGTTTTGTGTGGACATGGTTTTATTGTGAAAAAACCAAAAAGTATGGTTTTAGAAAACCTGTCAACCACTTGATAGTTTTCTACAAAACTTGACACTAACATATACCTTCTGCATAAAAAGAATTGAAAGAATGTAAAACAAACAAACATGCGAGATTCTATGGATTTCATTTATGCTAGGCGGTTTAGATTTTATTCCCTTTGAACAAATTTCCAACATGTCCCTGAATTGCTTGAGGAGGCGAGTTTCAACTCCCAATAAAACTATAACTGAGCCACATATGGATGAACCATTGGTAGCATTGGATCTGAGGCACTGGGTTTTAACTAGTGGGGCCCATCCACTATCAATCCATTGCCTAGAAAACCATTTTTTGGAGGATCTATGAAACTAGGGTTTTTCTTAGTGAGGCACAATACAACTTTTTAACAAGAGGTCAATTTTCAAGCAGATTGTGTTAGGCGATTGTGGGTAGATTGATCATGCGGGCCTTTGCCAAATAGACATGTGGGAGATTAGGGAACTATGTTATGATTCTTGGTTTAGATTTTTTTTCCCCAGACCAAATTGTTAACATGTCCCTTAATGGCTTGAGCACATGAGATGCAACTCACGATAAAACTCTAACTCTCCGTCAGATGGAAAAATCGTCAGTTGCATTAGATTTGGGGCATCAGGTTTCAGTTATTCAGGTCGGTCTGTTGTCATTTTATTTCATAGAAAAGAATTTGTCTGAGGATCTCCGAAACTAGGGTTTTTCTCAGTGAGGAACAGTGCAATTTCTAAACAAGACGTTGATTTTCAAGAACATTGTGTCGGGTAATTGTGGGTAGTGTGGTCGCGTGGGACTTGGCCAAATAGATGTTTGGGATCTTACAAAAATCCATTAAGCTGCTTGGTTTGGATTTTATGACCCTAGAACAGATTTCCAACATATCCCTCAATGCCTTGAGAAGGCGAGTTACAAATCACAATAAAACTCTATCTAGACCTCACATGGACGAACCAAGTTTGAGCTAGTGGAGCCCCTCTATTGTCATTCTATTTCCCAGAAAAGCATTTTTTGAAGGATCCTCGAAACTAGGAATTTTCCCACTGAAGCACAGTGCAATTTCTAAACAAGAGGTTGATTTTCAAGAACATTATGTCGGGTGATTGTGGGTGGTGTGGTCATGTGGGCCTTGGCTAATTAAACATTCGAGAGATTTTGAAAATACATTATGTTGCTCGGTTTGGATTTTATACACTTGGAACAAATTACCAACATGTCCCTAGGAACTCGTGGTAAAACAGTAACCGAGCTGTGGATGGACAAATAATCATTTTTATTAGATCTAAGGCACCGGTTTTCAACTAGTGGGGTCCCTTGACTATCATTTCATTGCTTGAAAAAATGTTTGTTGGAGGATCTTTGGAACTAGGGTTTGCTCAATGAGGCACAATGCAATTTCTGAACAAGTGGTCAATTTTAAAGAACATTGTGGCAGTCGATTGTGGGTAGCATGGTCATGTGGACCTTGTCTAAATAGATGTGTGGGATCTTACAAAACTTTGTTATGCTACTTAGTTTTAATTTTATACCCCTTGACTAAATTTCCAACATGTCCTTGAATGCCTTGCGGAGGAGAGTTTCATCTCATAATAAAAATGTAACCTGGCCTCATATGGATGAGTTGTCAATTTCATTGGATCCAGGGCACTAGGTTTCAGCTAGTGGGACTCCTCTGTTGTCTTTTCTTTCGAAATATTGAAAGCCACTGACGCTGCCAGGCTCAATCGTATCGTTCCTAGAGCCTTTCTATCAAGAATCTCCCATTCTTCGTCCTTCATGGCCACCGGCTTCTTTGCTACTCCACTCAATGGTAGGAATAGATCCTTCTGATATAAATAGTCTTCCATATGCATCTTCCATAACTGGTAGTTTTGGCCGTTAAATTTCTCGGCCCTAAACTTTCCATCTTCCGACATTGCTCCCACTCGAACCAGGAACCCTCTTTTCCTGCAAGTTACCTTATGCTCTGATACCAGTTGTTAGAAAAACAGGACCACGGAGCAATAAAATAAAAAAAATGCAGAAACAAAACACAGAAGACACACAATACAAGAGAGACACAGATATGAAGGGATACAACCTACATCAAAACCCGTTGTAACTTCCTCTTATTTCTCTCACATTCTCCTCTCTCAGAATACAATATTCACCATCATACATAGCCGTAATACATTTCCCTCATAAAAGAGGGTTGCCTTCTAGAGAAAAAAAAACCCTAACATAATCTCTACTGTTAGATATGCGACCTTATAATGAACGGTCCAGATTTACAATGAAATTACAATATACTTTTAGAAGGCAATTTTTGCTTCGGGGGCTTCACCGCCGAACCCCCATCGGGGGACGCTACCCCCAAACCCTGACTGGGGGCCCGATTTCCCCCAGACCCCCCAGCTAGGGGGATAGGCCCCTCATATCCCGCAGAGGGGGTACCCCCCCTCTGCACTTCCCCGCGTGGAAGAGTGTACATACTTCTGGGGTGTAAATACTTCATGGGGTATAAACACAGCTGAAAGCAAGGACCTCTGAATCAGGAAGATAATTAGGCTCCACAACCAATAGTCCAGCTATCTTCTGCTTCCGCGCTGGCTCGCTTGATGAGTCGGTGATGCTCCTGCATCAACAAGTGCAGTATTTGAGAAGGCATTGTAAGAAATGAGTTGAATCCATGAGGATATGAAGGAAAAAGAGATGAAGTACATATCATAGAGCTATGGATAGACTTGTTGGTTTGAGAAGAGTATAAATGGGTTATAATGACAAAGCATGTAATCAGGCTTCTTCTTTTTCTCTCATTGAAACAAATGCGATATCTTTCATTTTTGCATAACGGTCAAAAGAGAAGAAGTGGGAGATGCGCAAACCTGCTAATGATTTGATGCATGATATTGTTGTAAAGGTTAAGCCTTGTCGTTCAACCTTTCCAATGTCTATGTTTACCTTGGAGAGTGTTAATCTTTGGGATTTATGTATAGTAAATACCTATGCCATTTTGAGTGGGATTTGTTTCTTATTGACACATTTTATGGGTGGGATTGGTATTTTATTGGGGTTGACATTGTCCAATTGTGGACTGATATATGTATCAAAATACATAATGACATATGTTGGAAATCTTGGAGGGTTGAATCCTTCTTTGTAGGAAATTTGAGTTACCAAGACTAGTGCTCCATTAACCAGTCTTGTTTGGATCCATAAATTGTAGGTCAACATAAAATTTTGGCCAATGCATAACAATATTTTTTGTTCTAATTGGTTGTAATGTACCTCAAAATTTACATAAAAAAATAAATTTTTAATTGGGGACGTTGAGTTGGTTTTGTGTTCCTGAGGCCTTTCATTCACTTGTCAACCCTAAAGTACACCAGTCTTATTGCCTTTCACTCCTCTATCCTATTTAACATAAATTCATCACTTCGTATTTCGGTATTGTGTTGTATATGAACATAGGTCCATAACTAGAGACATCTTGTTTCATTGCAACTTATTATTATCTACTGTTTCATTTCAAAAGCCACTTCATGATATGGGAAAGTAGCTACTTAGAGTCGCTATCATACAATGTGAGGTTATAGATGTAAGGCCTTATGATGCTCAATCCGATATATGTATATATCATTATAAGATCAACATGGAGAAGTTAACAGTATTCAGAAACAAGGGGTTATAATGGGTATATCCTCGGACATTAAACTTGCACCTTGAAATAAAGTGCGCAGAAGATTAACTTGTGAAGTCATGGTTACAATCGTTCTAACAAAATACTTGTTAGGTAACGACCAGGGGCTATCCACCTCAGATGTTTAATGCAAGGTAGTTGGGTCCAACATATAATGGTGTAGTAAGAAATCCATCTGTTTACCTCGCCATTAATACTCTTAGCAGTCGATACAGGTTGAACCCTTGTGCCTTAAAGGCCTGTTTGCACATTTAAAGAGCCTGGGATATGTCTATTTGATTCAGTGCTTGATTGGAATTCCCTAAGGAGATATCGACACTTACCCCATGATCACATGGTCCCCGTATGAAAACCTCCTCCCCTTTACTCCATTAGGAGGTTACTCTCATACTTTCACTCTCATTCTGGTTTTGGTTTGGTGAATGAGGAGGCACCGTCTCAGTCCATTTTTTTGTTTGTACTCTGGTTAAGGTTTAGTGAAGGAGGGGAAGATGTTACAGACCATTCCTTTGTTTGGATTTAGCATCGTGGCCCAGAGTTCATGGTTCTAGATATTGTTCTAGATGAGTGGAGATTCTGGGTGGCACTTCTCGACAGCAGCTCTGTGCAGGTAAGTTTATTTTTGGCTATTCTTTATTTACGCATTCGAATCCTTCTACCTCAGATGTAGGTCTATGCATATCTCTGTTGGTCAGTCCTTGATAGTAACCTCGTCTTACTTCCAGGGTACTATGGTAAAAAGAAGTCGGGTTCTCTTGTCAAGGTTTTGGGTCGTATCATAGTTTTACCCCCTATCACTACATCATTCATCCTGTTGAGACCTAGCCATTCCTCTTGCGAAGGAATGTATCACAACGTCTGTTATAAAATTGCACTTGAAATATTCATTTTGACTTAACCCTTATTATTGAGCCTGGATTCCTCCGTTGGTTAGTCTTTTGGCACATTATTAAACTTATGTGTTTGAACTAAGGTGTTTGCTAGTGTCAATACATTGATTAGAAGCGAAGTTTCCAAAGGTTGAAAGCGTTTAAATCTTTTCTATTTACATTTGAAATGTTGCAATGGTTTTATATTTATCATAGTTGTTATATGCCTTTCATTTCTCCTGCACTATTTTTCTTTGGATTAAACACTGGTACTTATCACTAATGATGGGTCCCTTGATGTGCGAGGGTACCCATCAGGGAGAAGCAAACTCCTCTTCCCCCTTTCGGTTCGAGAAGTGTAGCACGATGGCAGAAGGCACAATTCCTCTATCATAGTTAAGTATTCATCGGGCCCTTTCTAATTACACTCTGTTCTGTAACTTAATAATATTATTCTGATGGGATAAGTTGTAATGCCTCTCTTTGTTTTGTGTAGGTGTAGACATGCTGAAGCATGGGGATGCCCTCTTTACTCCTTCAAGAGGTATTTGGGTTCCAACATAGCATCTAAGTTATTTCGGGATTACATACAATGATGGTCCATGCTCTGTCTCGTTCCTAATGTCTGAGGATTTTAATTCCAAGTTTTTTGTTTGTTGATGAGGCACGCCCTGATTGTATAAATAATTTTGGTACAAAGAACAACTCGCCCAGCTGCGCCTAGTTGGATTTTGATAACTAGATAATTGTTCCATTTAAGTAATGTGTTCATTATGTATTATGTGTTAATTGTTGTGGACACGGGATTCTACTCTGTTGCTTTCTGTAACTAAGCACTCTCCTTTATATATTTTGAAAATAGTTTTTGTTTGATGTTACAGAATCGAATTCTTTCCCAAGCTATTTTTGAATTGAATCTCATTATTTATTATACGGTCCCTTTCCCGAAATTATTCGGCCATGCATAGAAGTACACTTAAGGGTTTTGTTCTTCTCCCAGAAAGTGTGCGATGATTCCCAGATTTCGGTTATACCTATATTTTGATGTAAAATTTAGTTTTTTGGTTTACGCATCATAGGTTATTTACCTTCTATTTTCTATTATCATTATTGAATAATCATTTACGGTCTGCTCACCGGTAAATGGATAGCATCGTTATTAATTTTGGGTTTACACATCGTGTACTTGTTACCTTCTATTACTATTATTAATATTGAATAAGCCCTTATCGGTCTTCTCACTAGAAAAATGGATAGTATTGTTATTACGACAAAATTTTGTGGTTATGCTATAGGTATGTCTTTGGTTAACAGAGTCATTTCTAACTTACTGTCATAACTATCTTAAATTATATATGTATATATAGTCTTCTTGTAATGGGGTTCGTGGAATGTTTCCTTTTATTTGGAATTAATTTCCTACTTATATAATTATCTATCCAGCTAGTTCTCCCAAAGTTATGATGTAGTCGGTATACTCCAGCATCATTGTTCCACTGATGCAGAACTTCCATTACAATATATATAGAGATATATATCATTTCATAAAAAATAATTATACAGGTTTACATGCATATTGAATAATACTTCAATCTTGTAGGGTATATTTGTTTTGAATATAAAAGGTACACTCATTTGAGGAGGCTCATTGTATACTATAAGAATCTATAGGAAAAGAAATCTGCCACAACTATTGGTGCATGTGGCTCAAGTATTTATGCAACCAATCTCACTTTCATTTTACTTAACAAAATTAACTAAGAAGGTAACTCAAATATGAAAATCCATTCTATTAAGGGATTTGTAACTACTACAGAATTCGTTTCATTGTTTGGTACATTCCAAGATCATAGTAATTACTCAGCATCACATCGAAATAAGAGAGTCCATTTCTAGCCAACAACTATGAAGTAAAATGATAGATCTTTCCACCACAACATTCAACCAGAAATTCATACATAGAAGTAAACAAATTGCAACACATAACATTGACTAGGATAGGGTAGAGTTACATATCTGAACCAAATTTACAGGAAGACAAAGGGAACAACCACGTTCCACCCAACCGTAGAGCAGGGCAGCCAATCTGCTTGCCCGATTCACCCCCTAGCCTGACCATGAGTCCATGAGGGTGAATTGAAATCTCCTCTCCAACAATCCTTCGATTCTAGAAGTATCCCTCTTGCCTCACACTCACACAATAGTGCTCATAACAGCAAGGAAAATTTTTCATATTCTTCTTTTCCCCAGCATACTTGGCAGCATCCTGCCTCCTCACATATGCTCTTTATTAGTTTGCCTAGGACTTTTTCCCTCCGTTGGGGAATTTTCGCATCTTTCTAAATCCCTGATTTTCAGGGGCTGCCAATGGCCAAATCACTGATTTTCCACTTGTAACAATCAGCCCAGAGTTAATTCCAATGTGTTCCCCAC
>CBVK0101678974.1:0-11219 GCA_900067695.1 Picea abies | reverse complement strand
ATAAGAAAAGGGTCATTACAGGAACTGGAGGAATTGGGGCACCTTGCATCGAAAGTCCTGAACTTGCGAGATGCGATTCGACTTTGTTTAGACCCATGGTCACCGCCGGTGGTCGCGTAAGAAGAGATTGCACTTGGTGCTTGTTCGCACATGCGGGGTTCATAAAAGAAGACCTGTGGATAATTTTACTTGGGGTTCTATCAAGGAATTGAAAGAGCTAATACAACTCGTGGGAGAAGAGCGATCCTTGATTGGGAGGTCAACGGACCCTGTTGAGGTAGAGGTAGGGGGTCTGCATCAAGTGGTATCGGAGCTCAGATTGGTTATTTCTGTAGTGAAGAGCCGATAAAGGACATACTCTGATACACACCATCAAGTGTTATTAGAGATAAAAATTTTGTCTGTAGATTTTAGATGAAAGAGAAAGAGGAAATGAGATAAATGAGATAGTCTCATACCATCCAAAGGTATCAACGTTGATTTGTCCGTAGATTTCAGATGAAGGAGATAGAAAAGACAGTCTGACTACAACGAGTAGCATCAAGAACTGGATTATGTCTGTGGATTGTAGGCAAAGGTGGAAAGGAAAAATAGTGATAATTTGAAGATATAAAATGGTATCAGAAGCTGAAGTTCACTTGTGGACATCAGGTGAAGGAAGACAGAGTATTGATACTCTGTAAATATCGTTGCATGGTGTGTAGCAAATGGTATATATCCAAGAGGGCTGAAGACAAAAAGGATGGCTACTAAAGGCCATGAGCGTGGTCGAAGAGGAGACCGCCAAAAGAAAAGTAAAGAAGAAATTGATGAGGAAATTGTTGAGATAAGAGAGAGAATGGAACAGTTGACATTGAAGATACAGTAGGAGACAAAGACACCTTGGACATACGAATGACCTTTAAAGAGGAAATAAAAATGGCATGTCCGAAGGTTGTTGGACATAAAACAACAACAAGAGTTGAGGAAGTGGTTGAGGTATGCTAAAAACATCATTGACACAGAGGAGGAGTTGGTTTGCATTTGTGAGCCAAAAGTCAGAGAAACCCTCAGTGATGAGGACGGGAGATCAGTTGCAGGTCTCATAAACTTCCAGGAGCACAGAAGTGAACTTTCAAGTTTCCAGGTGGGAAATGGAAAGAGATCAGTGGATGATCTCATAGACTGCCAGGAGGGTAGTGATGGAAGTTCAAGTTGCCAGGTGGGAAATGGAGAGATATCGGGTAATCTCATAGACTGCCAGGTGGGCAGAGAGAAAATCCCAAGTTGTCAGGTGGGAAAGGGACAAGATATGAACTCAATTGAGAGTTCATATCAGCAAGGAGTGTTGATAGATGAAGATTCATGTGGGTTTCTAGACCATGTGAATGAAGATGATGAGAAGTTAAATACTCCCATCACAACGGAGGAGGATCAGAGGTGTATTATGATCATTGGGGGAATTCAAATATTCCTACCAAATAATCCAGCAGAGACTAATACAAGAATTGCACATGAGGAGGTAGTGCAACAATAATATGAGAAGGAGGCCATGGGGTCGAATTCTTTTAAGGATAACTGTGTCTATGATGTAGGTGCAATAGAGGAAAGACAACCAACAAAGACTGTCAAAGAGGGGGAGTAGACACTGATGTTTTCCCCAACAGAAAAACATGAGAATTCAGATGAATTGCTCACTCAATGGGAGCAAGAGTTGGATATGATGGAGGATTGGTTGAAAAATCCAAAGCCAGTAGATGACTTCCACGAGGAGACAATCATGCAGACTATAGGAGAAGAGAATTCAACAGAATTGCTCAAATTTTTCATCCCGGGAGATGAACAAGAGATGACTGCAGCACTAGAGCCTGCAACATAAGAGGAAGCAGACAACATAAATTTTTTTAAGCTGTATGAGAAATTCGAATTCCAGGAGAAAAGGATAAATATGCAGAGTAGACATACCCAACATGATAAGTTGGAGACAGGAGGAGGAGCATACTATCCTGGGGAGAAGCTGGAAGAAGTTGGAGTTGAACCAACACAAGAGGAGATGATAGATGCCAATCTGTCAGAGGAAGAAGATGAGCAGAAAATCAGGGGGTAGACTGCAGAAATGGAGTCTACAATAGAGTGGCCAACTAGTGCCATAGGATATGAAGATAACATCGAAGTTCAGATTGATCAGATTGGTAAAAAGGAGGAGTACACATTTCAATGTACCCCAAAGATGGAGAAGGAAGAGCATTCATAGGAATGGCTCAAATTTTTCAGACAAGAAGCTGCGCAAGGGATAATTGTAGAATGTAAACCTACAACATAGGAGGAAAAAGCATATAACATAGATCTTGTTGATCTGTGTGAAGAGATGGATGCCTTGGAGAGAAGGGTAAAAATGAAAAAGCATCTTATCCAACAAGTCAAGTTGGAAATTGATGGAGAGAAAGGGAAACAGAACATACTGCAGAAGGAAATGCAACCGACAAAGGAATTGGATGAGGTGATTAAGGAGATGATAAAGTTGATGGTGAAATCGAAAAGGGAAGTTGTTAACAAAGAAGGAAAGAATGAAAGAAAACTTGTAGGAGTAGCAGGTCAAAAGAAGCAGCAAGGAAAAGGATCAGATGAACAACTCCAAGAGAAAGTATGGGACCCTGGGGGATCTCATCAATATGGCAGAGGGAGCCATGAGAAGGAGCTCATGTTTTTCCCAGCTGTGGAGTATGATGCAGGAGAATCGTCAACAAATCCCACATGGAGGGACAACGCATCACCATGGCATGCCTTTCCTTAATTAGAATCTAAAAGATGGCATTTTTTTTTTGTTGATCTGTTTTTAACAGATGATTGAAAACTGAAGAAGAATGAAACGATCAGAAGCTAAATGAGCACGAGTGATCTAGGAGTTTCACTCCCATAATTTAATGTAATGGAGCTCAAGAAGTTGTTAGTTCTTAATTCGATAGGAGAGGTAGTCAGAGGGAACCCTAGAGGAACTCTTGTATATGTAGATGCACAGTATGCCCAAAAAGAGGCTGTTGCAAATTAGATAGGATATTGTTGTGATTTAGTTATCATTTTTCATAGCTGTAGCCATTTTTCATTTGAATGAATATAACAGAGGAAAATTGATCCAAATGCATAGTGTTGTTACTGTGTTCGATTCTCTGTTATTCTTGTTTTTATGAATGAATGATCTTAATTTAGAGTATCTGAAACTATGATATGTTGGTATAAGTTTCAATTGTTTCTCTTCGTTGAGTTAATGCAAGGTGTGCATACAGTCCGTAAGGAGTGCGTTGACAGAGTCTGTTTCAACTCATAAGATCAGAAGAGATAGTGGGAACTTTCCAATTGCCAGGAGTGCAAGGGGACTGCTGCAAGGTGTGCATAGTCATTCGCAAGAAACTAAGTCTTGTGTAAGATTTTTTTGCAAGGACTACACAGACCCGAAATTTGAATAAGTGTCAAAGTGGCTCTTTAAGAAGTCAAAGGAGCAGAAGTGCAAGGAGTGAAAAGGAAGACTTTGTTTAGAGTTCTGTGAGAGGAAGGGTGACAAGGAGAAGACACTTACAAAGTTATTGAATACTTTGTAGGCTCAGCAAGGTATGCTTGAGCACAATTTTCTAGGAGGGCACTTACACCAATTTAAGGACGCAGAAGGGTCGATACCCTTAGGAGGTTGAGTAAATTGTAAATCTCAAAAGAGACAATGCTTTCATAAGCGAAGATGAGATCCCAAAGACCGAACTCGAAAGAAGAGCAAAGGCCAAACCCTTTGAACACTTAGAAAATATTCTAAGTCAGATGATATTGAAAGCTCAGGAGGGAGAGCACAATGGTCATAGATCAGCTGCAGAGGTGAAGATATGGACCGTCGAAATCCACGCCCAAACAACGAGAAGTGAGTGCAGGAGGAAAACAGATCTGAGCCGTCGGATCTGGTGTGTGGACCAACAGTCATTGGATCCGGAGGAAGGTGCATGAGACAAGTTATGAAATCATCGGGACCATCCATCAAAAGGGATGCGTGGTGAGTACTCAACATTTTGTTAACCCACAACTTGAAGGAGTCAAAGAGCCATTTGTGAGTATTCGTGAAAAGATAACTCCTGAAAAGATCACAACCGTTGATCGTTCTGAAAATATCACAGCCATTGATCCTTCTGAAATCATCAAAGCCATCCAGTTGGAGAGACGCGTGGTGAGAGACCATCATTTTGTTGACTCACACAATAGAGAAAATTCAAAGGGAGGAGTTACGAGAACTCGCAAGACCCGAACTGTGAAAGGATCTGGGCCATTGGATCTTGACAGGTTGTGGACCATCGATCTGTAATATCAACATTTTTGGAATCGAGGTTGTAGAGGAAACAACTAGCTGGAAGTCGCGATACATGAAATATCAACACGATCTGGACCATTGATCGCAGGAGGAACGGTGACCGTTGATTTGGTACTCTGAAACATTGGGGTTTCAGATATCGAGAAAACATAGAAGAGATACATCACATAGCCCCGATACGCGAAGTCCCGATGTGCTTGAAGGTTGGCCCCCAGGTCACAACTGAGGGTTACATAGCATAGATAAGGGAGGAGCTAAGGAATCTGTTAACCCATTTCGGGTTTCGAAAATCAGAGGAGTCGAAGTGACTCGCAAGAAGGAATCCAAAAATTGTGAACCGTGAAACACATTTTGTGTTAAGCCCTTGGTCACAGGAAAGGGTCACATCGGTGAAGAGTTAAGGGAGGAGATAAGAGACCATTATCCCATTTTGGGGTTTCGGGAACTGGATGAATTGGGGTGCCTTGCATCGAAAGTCCCGAACTCATGAGACATGATGCGCCTTTGTTTAGACCTGTGGTCACCGCCAGTGGTCGCGTAAGAAGATGACATAGGTGAAACCTCAAGCACGTCCGCTCACAGGACCTCCTCCTTCCTTGGAACGAAGAACTGAAAAGCTCTTCTAATTCCCTATCAGGAATTTTCCACACCCACAACAATTCTCCAAAAGATCTCCCTTGACGATCAGGAAATCAGACTTCGCAATTTCACGAGTCCTGTGGTCGCGTGTTTTGGATTTTTAAAACCCCGAACCCTGACGTAAGTCAATGCTAACCTTTTACCATGCTATTGGGGTTCCTCCTATCGGGATTTTGACACTTGTGATGTCCAAACAACTTCACTTTACCAAACCCCGAATCCCGATATGCCGAAACGCTTCTCCTTCTTCTTTAGCCCCCCCTGGCTAGCCTTTAGTCCATGCGATCGCTCCTTATATGACCGTAGTCATATTCCCATCGGGGTTTCGCGGTTCGTGATTCCAAAATGCATAAAAAAATTGTCACCAGAATCCTTGATATCCCGATGACTCAAACACCGATAGACGACTCCCTGTCTGGACTTCGGACTTCGCGGAATCACGAATCCGAATACTAAGGTTTTTAGGAATTACCTTTTCCCGAACCTCGATATGGTACGCCACCTATCCTCCACGCCGAATCCTGTGGCCCCCACTCTTTTAACCTGTTAGGAAATCACGTTTCGGAGTTTCACGATTCCTGCTGCTAAGATTTCCAAGAATCAAAAAACACCGATTCTCGATGCATGTGAGGATTGACCCTTCCATGTCACTATCTCCTCATCGCCTTTTCGGACATCGAGAGATTGCAATTCCTGATGTAATTATTTCTTTATCCCCGGGATTCCCGAAATTCCTAACCCTGACTCCTCTCGGATCTTCTGATGCGTGTCCACTCTGAGATCCATGGCTAGGACTTCTTCTCGGGGTTTCGAGACTTGAAAGGTCTCAAGTTTCTGGACTTCTGAAACCCCGATGCTCCAATATCCCGATGCCTCTCCGGGACTTTCCTCTGCTCACTAGGACTTAATCCCAGTGCAACTTCTGCCTGATCGAATGGCTGACGGGCAACCCAACAACGATCCTACGACTCACGACTCTCCCGAGCTTAACCTCCTGGTGTGGACGTAACCTCCTCATTACTCTGGTGGATCTGACGGCTGGCAGATTTTTTCACGAATCCCCTCCACGAGATCCTGACCGTCAATTTATTCCTCCTTGAGGATTTCTTGAAAATAATCAAGTGTTCCTCTGCGCTCACTCGTCCTCCTGTGTGCAACCCTGCAACACTGGTTTTAGATGCTCCACGACATGAACTCCCCGTGCAATCCTTCCTTAGGTTCTAAAGGTTTTATCCCTCTTGAGATTTCTCCAACTTCTCAGTCTCTTAGAAAAAAGAGAACCTTTCGCACACCTTCCTTGCGACAACCTGCAAACACTTCAAGTGTTTGGGTTTCTTCGACCTTGCGCACACCTGCAGCAATAGTCCTTCAAAAATTCTACTCAGATTCACAACTGAGACTCTTCCTTAGCCTGCGCACCCCTGGAACGGCTCTAGTAACCCAATTTCACTTCTGGGTGAACGAGAACAAGAGTTAAACTGCCTGAGCCTCCGTCAATGCACTCCTTGCGGATGTTTTCGACTGCACTCCTTGCAGGAATCCTCACTCAGATAGAGAAACAATTGAAACTCATTTCTTCTTCCCCTCATATTTCAAACTCAAACATGAAATCACATACACAACAATAAAGCAAATGCATAACAGGAAAACAAACACTCATGAGCACATCATTTAACATCAACACACAGAGAACATACACAAAACCATGGATTTGAATCAACTTCTTCTATTAATTCAAGATCTATACATGGATTTTCTTCTACAGCTCTCTGCTATTCTTCTGTTCTCTTCCTGCTTCAATAATCATGCTAATGCTACAATGTACAATGAGGGTGTCTATATCCATTTTCCCTCCTTCTTTCTAAAACTGTCTAATCTATGAATTCAAGTCTATCTACCTGCATTAACTAGTTTAAATGCCTCCTATCTACTAAGGAAGAGACCAAATCGCTCAAGGTCCAATACAATATACAAAGCCGCTCCTTCATAAATGGCTTCATTAAAGATTTGGCGCATCAACTTCAAAAAGATTTTCAATCAATTTATCATGTGCTCAAAAATACGTTGTGCTTGCTCCACGCTCGCTTGATATTTGCGATGCTCCTGCATCATACTCCCTCGCTTGAAAAATTTCATGGGCTCTTGTCCATGAGCTCCTGCACAGTATATCCATGCTTCTGTATCTCTGCTTTTTTCTCCCAGCTGGCATCTTCCATTGGATGGCCCTTCCATTTGACCAGATACTCATAGTATTCTTTCCTCCTGGTCTTCTTACCCACTCGTTTATCCAGTATATGTTCCATCTATGGCTTCTCTGCAACTGGCATCTGCTTCTGCCACTAAGCCTCTGGTTGTTCATCACTTGTTTCGGTCTCCTCAGTTTTATATGGGTATAAATCTACGACATTGAATATCGGAGATATTCCGATCCCATCCAGTAACTCGATCTCATAAGCATTTTCCCCCAATTTCTTCAAGACCTTACATGGCCCGATTTTCTTCATTTTCAATTTATTGTATGTTCCCCTAGGGAACCTCTCTTTCCTCAAATGTGCCAGAACTAATTCACCAAACTCAAATTGAAGTTGTCTCCTCTGCTGGTCGGCTCTGCACTTATATTCGTGACTTGAATCTAGCAGTCACTGCTTCACCTGGCCGTGAAGTTCTTTCATCGCCTCTGCGAATTCTTCGGCACTTGCGCTCCTAGTCGCAGTCTATTCTGAATCCATTAATTTAGAAACTCCTCTCGGCTGCATGCCATACACAATCTGAAATGGACTTTGGCCTATGCTCCTTTTCACTGAGTCATTATATGCGAACTCTGCCTGCGGCAATATACTATCCCACTGGCTGTGGTTCTTTGTCACCAAGATTCTCAGCAAGTCTCCCACACTTATGTTCACCACTTCTGTTTTCCCATCCATCTGAGGATGATAAGCAGAACTAAACATCAAGTTAGTCCCCATCTTCTTCCACAGTGTCCTCCAGAAATGTCCCACGAACTTTGTATCTTTGTCCGAAACTATACTTCTGGGTAAGCCGTGAAGTCGAACGACCTCTTTGAAAAACAGATTTGCGATGTGAGTCACATCACTAGTTTTCTAGCATGGGATAAAATGTGCCATCTTGGAAAACCTATCCACTACCACAAAGATCGAATCAAATCCTCTTTGTGTCCTTGGCAATCCCAATATGAAATCCATGTTGATTTCATCCCACGACCTCTCGGGTATGGGCAATGGTTGATAGAATCATGCATTATGCTTTCTTCCCTTTGAATGTTGGAATATTCTGCATCTGTTTACAAACTGCTTGACCTCTGACCGCATCCCTGGCCAAAAGTATGACTTGCTCAGCTTTGCAAATGTCTTATCATGACCGAAGTGTCTGACCAATCCTCCGTTGTGTTTCTCCTTTAACAGATTCTCCCTCATGGAGCAATTTGGAATACATGACTGATTACCTTTGAACAACAATCCTTCCTGAATCACATACTCTATCCACTGGCTTCTGTCTCTGAGAACTGGATTCTCAGTTGCTCCATACGCTTCTTTAAAATCCTGATCATTTGCATACATGTCTCTGAGATCATCAAAGCCTAACGTCCTAACTTTGAACTCCTGCATCAGCAAACATTTCCTGCTCAAAGCATCAGCCACTTTGTTAGCAGTACCCGAAATATTCTTAATTACAAAAGTGAAATTCTGCATGTATTCGACCCACTTAACATGCCTCTGATTCAACTTCTCCTGTTGAGTCACAAATTGTAATGCATGGTCATCACTATATAAAACAAATTCCTTTGGAATCAAATAGTGCCTCCATTTTTTCAATGCCTGTATGATGGCATAGAATTCCTTATCATACGTGGAGTACTTTTCTTTTTCCTCATTCAACTTCTCGTTGAAATATGCAATCGTTTTTTCCTCCTGACTCAAGACCGCTCCTATGGCAAACCCGCTTGCGTCACATTTTACTTGAAACGTCTTTTGGAAATCCGACAACACCAGAACCGGTTGTTCCGTGATCTTTCGTTTCAACAATTTGAAACTTTTCTCCGCCTCTTCAGTCCAGTGAAAAGATTTATGTCTTTTCTTGACTGTATCCATCATTGCTGCGTTAATCCCACTAAAATTTCTAATGAAATTCCAGTAGAAACTAGCAAGTCCATGAAAACTCCTCACCTCAAAAATATTTCTCGGTGATGACCAATTTTTAATTACCTCCACCTTATCTGGATCCATCTTCAATTCATTCGCAGATATAATAAATCCCAAGTAAATGAGTTCTTTCTTCATAAATGAAGATTTCCTCATGTTAATCACCAACTTCTCCTGCTGTAGCTTCTTCATTACTGTAGCTAAATGCTTCAGATGTTCTTCCTTTGTTTTGCTGAAAATTAATATGTCATCCAGATACACAATGACAAACTTCCCGATGAATTCCCTCATGACTTCATTCATTAACCTCATAAAGGTACTCGACGCATTTGTCAAGCCAAATGGCATGAAAATCCATTCATACAAACCTTCGTTTGTCTTGAATGTTGTCTTCCATTCATCACCTTCTCTCATGCGAATATGGTGATATCCGCTTTTCATATCAACCTTTGAAAAGTATTTTGCTCCTCTCAAGCAATCCATTAAGTCATCCATCCTCGGTAATGGAAACCTGTACCTGATGGTTATCTTGTTGATGGCTCTCGAGTCAGTACACATTCTCCAACCTCCATCTTTTTTTGGACTGAGTATCGTTGGAACGACACACGGGCTCAAACTTTCCCTGACCAATCCCTTGTCTAGCAGCTCCGGGATCTGCTTCTTGACCTCTTCATTTTCTTGCGGCGTCAACCTGTACGTGGCTTTATTCGACATACTAGCTCCTGGTATGAGGTCTATATGATGACTCAGACTCCTCATCGGTGGCAATGAACGAGGTAATTCGTCCACCACGATGTCAGCGAACTCTTCCAGTAGTTCCTGAATTTCTTCTGGAAAATCGTCTACTCTCATGCTAGTCAAAACGATCCTTGGTTTCCTGACCACAAAGAATTGTGGATCTTCTTTCTTCTTCACCTCCGTAAGAAGTTCCTTCCCACTCATGAGGAGTACAATATTTCTCCCTTCTGGTTTTACCTCCTTATCTTTTATTGGAAGCAACATGCGTGTCCTCTCATTCTTCTCTAGAGTATACGTATTCATCTTCCCATCATGAATTACATTCCTGTCATATTTCCATGGTCTTCCCAACAATAAATGACAGACATCCATAGGAATAACATCACAAAGTATTTTATCATTATACCCTCCTATTTTGAATTCAACTAAACACTGTTTAGTGACATTTACCTGATGTCCCTTCTGTAGCCATGAAACTTTGTATGGCCTCGGGTGATCAGTTGTTCCCAATTCCATCTTTTCCACCATCTCGGTCGAAACTAGATTGTCTGTGCTTCCGCTATCCACAATAACCTGGCATTTCCTGTCTTTGGTCTTGCATGTGGTTCTAAAAATCCTGTTTCTTTGAACTGCGTCCTCCACCTCCTTCTCGGGTGTTAAGAGAACCTTACGCATCATCAACGACCTTCCATCTTTTGTGTCCTCTTCCTCGACATCTCGCCTCTGTGCTTGGGCAACGTGAGCTTCTCCTCCATTCTTCCTCCTATCTGGACAATCAACTGCCTTGTGTCCATTCTTTGTACATATGAAGCATGTGATGACTCCACCTCTACCTCTTCCTCTACCTCTAGTACGAGGAAATGTGTTCGTGTCAGCGTATCATCCGTCTTGTTCTGTCTGCGCCCTTCGTTGTTCAGCATGTTGGCCTCGCTGTGAACTTCCACCTCTTTCTGTTCTCATCTGAGGCTTTTTCCAGTCATCCTTAGATTTCTGAAACCTATCTTGAGCAACAAACTTGCCTTTTGGTTGGCTCCTACCTCGGCCTCGCTGTCCTGGCTTACGGTTTAGCTTTTCCTCAGCTTTTAACACCATCTGATACGCATCCTCTACCGTTCAAATGGTTGCCATACTCATCTCATCCTGGATATCGTATCTTAAGCCATTTATATACCTGGCTACTTTTTCATCATCGCTCTCCTGATGACCCGCTCTGATATTGAGCTTGTAAAATTCTTCGGTGTATTCCTTCACCGTCATCAATTTCTGTCTCAGGTTCTGCATCCTCCTGAACAGTGTGATTTGATAATACCTTGGGATGAACTTTGCTTTTATCTTCGCAACCATTCGATCCCAACTTT
>CBVK0101678972.1:0-12486 GCA_900067695.1 Picea abies | reverse complement strand
GCTCTTCCGATCTCACTCTGTTGGCGATATGAACCCTTGGACCTGCTGTAATCTTTGCCATGCTACTGTTTCTATCTTCTTAGGCAGCTTATAACTGATTTGATACCTTTCTATTGGCAACCAGAGGATAGGAAAGTAAAACCGGTACCCTATCCAGTTTTCAGCACATTGCTGAACACACTGGATATAGTTAGGTATCCTGGAAATTGCTACCTCAAGGTTGGTAGGGCTGAAAGGATTGTGCTCTTGTCTCTTCTCAATGGATTGCTGCCAAAATAGGTTATTTTCCTGGAGGGCAGGAATCTCTATGGATCTGATGATGTGCTGACAATCCTGGAGAACTGTTGAACATGTTCAGTCACCTCTGGTTTTTTTAAGAAATCATAATATTCTATGACAAAGGTGGCTGCCTTTTGTGGTTCTGGTCTTATCCATAGAAGGAGGTTATCTTCATTGTGTTTAGCAGCTGTGAAGTCATCTTGCCAAATGATTTGATTGTGGAGAAATGAGGTGAATGCTCAAATCTGGATGTCCCCAACAAGGGGATTAAGGTTCAGCTACCTATTCTTCTGAATGGCCTCGTTATGAAAGTATGCCTCATAGAGGAGGTGCTGATCCCTAGTAGAGGCTGCTGCAAAAGTTTTGACAAAATTTGTTGGTTGTAGTATTGCATGGGGTTTACCTTCTATAATTGATTTGATCTGAAACCATGTGAGTCGCTCCATAAGGAATAAGGAGTAGTTGCAAGATGGATTTCTTGTGGCCAATAGCTTTTGTACCAAATCAAATACAAGGGCGAATTTTCCTTTCAATTCTTTGTTCTTCTTCTTAAGGTCATGAGCTTCCTGGCGTATCTTCTCTAACGCTTCCCAATTTGAGTAAGTATGATTTATCCAGATTTGTCTGTGCACTTGCAGGATTTTGGCCTGTGTTTCAGCATACTCTTTCTTCCATTTTTGTATTGTTTCCTGCTCATCCCATAGCTGAGTCTGTGTTTCAGCGTTGCAGGTAGTGGGATGAGGTAAGGTTTGAGTAGATTGTTCCATAAAAGTGGAGAGATTGATCTAGCTGGGAGGTGTAAATTCCTCCATAGGCATTGTCTGTACAACTTTGCTGACAAAGGTAGGGGATTATTTTGTTGCAATGTAGGGCTCAATCTTGAGCTTGGGAGGACCTGCTGGTTCTTGTGTTTCAGCAGGTTCTTCCTTGACTTCAAAAGGTGAAGGAGTAGGGGGTGCTCCTATCACTGGGACTTGAATTACCTTATAGCCTGCTTGATAGTAAATATCACCACATTGGCAACACATATATTCTTTACACACACTCTCTGTAGTTTCTTTTGACAAGGTTGTTGTACGAGCCAAGGTGTACAAATTTAGTTCCTTTTCATATGCTTCCTTTGCCCTGTCTAATTCTTCCTTATATGCTTCTAGTTCAGACTTTAAAAACTCATTTTCCTGCAATACAGAGGCCATTGTTGGTTCTGGTTGTTGGGGAGTAGCTGCAGGAATGGTAGCTGATTCTTGTGTTTCAGCTTCTCGATGTAAGAAAAGTAATGTTGTAGCACCCTGGACCTCTGATTCCTGTATCTCAATTTCAATATCAACAGCTGGTTCTTGTGTTTCAGCCGTAGCTAGTTCTTGTATGGCAGCGATGGCTGGTTCTTGTGTTTCAGCCACTGAATGGGTAGCTGGTTCTTGTATTTCAGATACTTTATTTGAGGAGAGTAGTGTTGCAGCACCCTAGACCTCCGATTCCTGTACCTCAATTTCAATATCAGCAGCTGGTTCTTGTGTTTCAGCTGTAGCTGGTTCTTATGTAGTAGCTATGGATGGCTCTTGTGTTTCAGCCACTGAATGGGTAGCTGGTTCTTGTGTTTCAGCTATAGAATGGGTAGCTGGTTCTTGTGTTTCAACTACTTTATTTGAGATAGATGATGTCGCAGCATCCTGGGCATCTGGTTCTTGTGTTTCAGTGCCCTTGGGTGGAATAGGCAAAGATCTTGGGATTTGGGAAGTTGGAGGTGTACGGGGTATTAGTTGAATAGGTGGGGGGTCTAGGGTGGTGGTAATAATGGGTGGCCTTGTTGAGGCCCTTGTTCGCTTTTTTCGTAAGAAGGATGGAAAGGAGGGAATTTGTTTTCGTTTTCGTGAGGGTCTTTCCTCAATGATGGGGCAGGGGGAATTATCTGGTTCAGAGTCATCACTAAGAATATGAAGGGAGGGAGTGGATGATTCTGGTAAGGTATGAGGTGGGATTGGTATGGTAGGGGAATTGATTGGACTGATTGGCTCTGTGGGCAGGCTATTGGGTGCTTCTGGGGAGTCTGGGAGGTTTTGCGGTTGTTGCTCCTGGGGATTTTCAGGAATTTCAGGAGCTCTTTGGGGGTTTATGGGTGGGTTGTTGAGTGGAAGGTTTTGTTGAGAAAAACCCCTTTGGATGAGCAATTGGACAAGATGGTGATGGGTGAGTGAAAGGGTGGGATCTTTAGCCTTTCTGCAGTAATGCGCCATATTTTTCAGACAACCCAACAAATAATAAGGAATATTGACCCGTCTATTATGCCTTAAATGAGATAACAGAAGAAAGTCATGATGATAAACTACCTGGTATCGTCCCTCGCAGGTTAGGTAATGCTTGATGAATCTTTCAACTTCTGTCCATTGAGGTAGCAATGAGCTGAGTTGAACACCCCTGCCTTTAAAGTCAATTCGTTCTTCTGGCAAGAAGAAGTTCTGCTGAGCATTCTGAATGATATGTTTATGACTGAACATTCGAATGCCGTCGATAGGGAAGCCTGAGACCTGTGCTATGTCTTCTTTTGTTACTGAAATTCAGACCCCTCCGACGACAGAATGGTCCTCCTGAAGGTTTTGGGTGAATTGCAAGACCTGTTGTTCATTATACTTCTGAATTCTCTGAAAGTAATTGAGCCATCCTACCTGCTGGAAGATTTGATAAGCTACTGGATAATGTTCTAACAACGCTGTGGTGGCGGGCTCATTTTGTATGACAGAACCTCCCATAGCTACCAGCTCAGTAGGATACAATGTTAAAGAGTTTTGAGTATCAGCTTTTGCACAGAGTGAGTTTTTTGAGCGACGTTATGCAAAAATGGTGGTCAAATGCGTGAAAGGGTGGTGAAATAGGGATGACGGCGGTGAATTTGTGTGAAATGATGGTATCGAAGATTTGATGTGTCCTCCCCTCCCATCAAGTGCGGCTAATAATGATTGCACTTGAGTGGTCATAATGATTTAGAATCTTCTCATTAACTATAGTCTAACTGAATTACATAAAGTTTACATACCTTGCCTTACCTTTTGATTCGTTCTGCAAACAAAATATCATGCCTGTCCATGGTAGTCCTGCAGTGGTCATGGCAGAGACTTTTGATCTAATGGATGAATTGTGTCGAGGGTTTGCTGACTGGAAGGACGAAATATAGTATGAGGGCATAAAAGATTGCTGACAGATGATGTTGAAAAACTGGTGTTTCAGCAACGGAAAATAACGAAACAATTGTTGGACGGTGTTGTTTCGGTGATGAGAAAATGTGAAGAACTGCTGAACAATGGTGTTTCAACAACAAGAAAAATGGGACGAAACAAAAAGCGTTGAAAAATGGTGTTTCAACATCAGAAGAAAGTCAAAAGTGTTGAACAGTGGTGTTTCAGCATCGAGAAAAATGATGAAGAGTTGTTGACAATGGTGTTTCAGCAACAGAAAAGAAAAGGCGAAACAATTGTTGGACGATGTTGTTTCGTCGATGAATAATGGTGAGGAAATGGGGAAAAGTGGTAAAAGGTTGCTGAATAATGATGGGGGAATAGGTGTGAGTTTGGTGGTAGTGGTGTTTCAGTAATGAGGGAAAGGGAACGAATTGCTGACAATGGTGTTTCGGCAACAGAGGAAAGTCAAAAGGTGTTGAACAGTGGTGTTTCAGCATCGGAGGAAAGTCAAGAGTGCTGAACGGTGGTGTTTCAGCATCGGAGGAAAGTCAAGAGTGCTAAACGGTGGTGTTTCAGCATCGGAGTAAAGTCAAGAGTGATGAATGGTGGTGTTTCAACATCAGAGGAAAGTCAAGAGTGTTGAATGGTGGTGTTTCAGCATCGGAGGAAGCTTGTCTCCTTGAAGTAGGATCGTCCTTTCCTAGTGGCCTATGCTTCGATTGAGAATCTGTAAAAATCGATTGTAACATGGTATTTCTTGACAGGGATTATTAGTAAATAAAATCTAATCTAATCTAATACTAAAGAAATTAACTTAAAAGAATTAGTTTCAATTAGGGGTAGAAACCCCCTCTACAAAGAGGAAATGGGTGTCTGCCATGCATGTGGCCTTAAAATCTTCTTTAGAAATAGGGCATTGGTACAGACGGAGCCGATGACCATTTACAAGTAACGAAGTTTTGGAGTCATCGATTGTGAGAATCCTTACTGTTCCATTGGGGAAAACAATGTCTAATTCGTAAGGTCCAAGCCATCTTGTACGCAGTTTCCCTTGAAATTCTTTGAATCGAGAATCATATAATAGGGCCCAATTGCCTTTTTGGAACTGCTTGTTCTTGATATTTTTGTCATGCCATTTTGATCTTTGCTGTTGAATTATCGTTGTCTGCTGAATGGCATCTAATCTTTTTTCCTCCAATTCATTAAGCTGCTGCAACCTGGCTGTCTGTGCATTGGTTAAATCAAGGTTGACAGCTAAAGCAGTCCTTTAGGTTTTAATCTCAAATTCCATAGGAAAGACAACACTCTTTCCATAGACTAATTCATAGGGAGAGAATCCTGTAGTATTTCTCCAGGTAGTTCTGTAGGCCCATAATGCTTCAGGGAGCCTGTAGGACCAATCCTTTCTATTTTCCTTCACTGTTTTTGTGAGAATGGCTTCTATCACTTTGTTTGTACTTTCCACCTATCCATTGGCTTGGGGGTGGTATGCTGTAGTCATTCTCTACTGAATATGATATTTCTGAAGGGTGGCTTTGAACCCATGAGAAGTGAAAGGAGGTCCTCCATCTGTAACTAATTCTCTTGGTACTACAAATCTGATGAAGATGTCTTTAAATAAGAAATCTATAACTTCTTCTTCGGTCGCTCTGTGGAGTGCCTTGGCTTCCACCCATTTAGTCATGTAGTCTATGCAGACCACTATCAAAACTTTTTGATTTGATGGAGGGTTGATGGGTCCTATAAAGTCTAAGGCCCATCTTTCAAATGGTTCAAGTACTATCTAGGGGTTTAATGGAATTTCATCTCTATGATTAGGTTGGCCTACTCTTTGGTAGCTATCACAGGCCCATACATATTTCTTTGCATCTTTGAAGAGTGAGGGCCAATAGTACCCCATCCTGAGAATTTTATGTGTTGTTCTCTTATCAGCAAAATGCCCTCCACAAGGGCCATCATGACAAGCTTTTAGTAGATCATACACCTCATCTTCTCTAATACACCTTCGAATTTCCTCATCAGCTCCTGTATGGAAAAGGTACCCACTTATCCAACTATACCGAGCACTTTGATAAATGATACTTTTTTTCTCTCGGTAGGATAGGTGTGGTGGTAACTTCCCTGCAACCAAGTAGTTAGCAATGTCTGCATACCAAGGTGAGTGGGCAGAAACTGCAAATAAGTATTCATCAGGAAATGAATCATCTACTGGGGTATCATCATTAGATGTCAATCGAGAAAGGAAATCAACAACTACATTCTCTTTTCCTGGTCTATCTACAATTGTAATATCAAATTCTTGCAATAATAGTCGCCATCTGGTGACTCTAGCATTTGTGATAGGTTTATTCATTAAGTATTTGATAGATGAGTGATCAGTATGGACAAAATTAGAATATCCAGTAATGTAATGTCTAAATTTATTAATTGCATAGATAACTGCTAAGAATTCCTTCTCGGTGACTGTATAATTGAGTTCAACAGGGGTCATATTCTTTTTGATGAAATAGATAGCATAAGGGAGATGATTTTCTTCCTGTCCCAAGACAGCTCCTATTGTAGTATCTGAAGCATCAGAGGATATGTGAAAGGGAAGTGTCCAATCAGGTCCTCTAAGGATAGGGGTTGTAGATAACTGATGTTTAAGTGTATTAAATTCTTCCTGACAAGAATTAATCCATTTGAATTCAACATTTTTCATCAGTAACACAAACAGGGGAGAAGCTATTTTGGAAAAATTCTTAATAAATCTTCTGTAGTATCCAGCATGTCCTAGAAATCTTCTTACCTCTGTTTGGGTTTTGGGAGTAGGAATATCCTTAATGACTTGTATTTTGGATGGGTCTACCTGAATTCCTTGAGATGAGATAAAATGTCCAAGCACTATTCCTTCACTCATCATTATATGGCATTTTTCTGTACTTAAGGAGAGTTGGGCTTGCATGCATTGTTTAAGTACTTTCTCAAGGTTTTGCAGTGCTTCCTGAAAAGAAACACCATAAGGAGTAAAGTTATCCATAAAGATTTCCATAGAGTCATTAAGCATATCATAAAAGATTCCTAAAACTGCTCTTTGGAAGGTTGTTGGTGCATTACATAGTCCAAATGGAAGGACTCTATAAGAAAAGGTTCCCCAAGGGCTAGTAAAGGTGGTTTTATCTTGATCTTGAGGTGCAATTTTGATCTGGTTATACCCACTGAAACCATCTAAAAATGAGAAAAATTTCTTCCCTAACAAATTATCTAACACTTGATCAATGAATGGTAATGGAAAGTGATATTTCTGAGTGGATTTATTTAAAGCTCTATAATCCACACATACTCTCCATTTCTCATTTTTCTTAGGAACTATTACCAACGGGGACACCCATTCACTGTCTGATATAGGATAGATAAACCCTGCATTGAGAAATTTTTGAAGTTATTCTTTGAGGATTTCTCTTAAATTCGGGTTCATTCATCGCTGAGGTTGGCAGATTGGCCGACAATATTCCTTAATATATATTCGATGAGTACATAATTCAGGAGAGATTCCTTTCATATCTATGTAATCCCATGTGAATGCTTCTTTATTTTCCCGAAGTAACTTCATTAATTGTTGTGTTTCAACATCTGTCAAATTAGGGTTTATGTTCAATGTTTTTCCAGGTTCAATTTCCACTGATATGCTTTTGGAGGAGATGGTGTTAGATGTTTGAGGTGGGATTTACGAATTGAGGTTTTCTTGATTATCAGACTCCAACAGTGCAGTTAGTTGATTATGAGTTTCTGGAGTCACAGAGGAGAGTTCGCAAATAAAATTATTAATTACTTCATCCTCAGTAGAGTTTTTCAGGTTTAGAGCTTGTCCGATAGTCAAAAGGGGTTGAGTAGGTTGATCATCAAAATCTACCCATACAGAATTATCATTATTAACTAGGGGTGTAGCGTGAGGGTAGAGGGTAAGCTGTTTAGTTTCATAACCATTTGAAATTGTCATTGAGCCTGATCTACAGCTGATAAAAGCATCTGCTGTGGCTAACCAAGGTCTACCCAAGATTAGAGGGTGGCCCCCCAACTTTGTTTTGGGTTGTAGTACTGTAAAGTCAACTGGATAATTCCAGGATTCCATAGAGATACTGAGGTCTTCAATGACTCCTTCTGGTTTAATTGTGGATCGATCAACCAATTCTAGGATAGTTGGGGTGTCTCCGACTTCATTTTGTAATTGTAGTAGTTGTAAGGTTTCTAGAGTCATGATATTGATGGCGGCACCTAGGTCTACCAGGACTCAAGGGATTATCGTTTTTCCAACTTGTACTATAACGGTAGGGTGGCCAAGATCACCATATTTAACTGGGGGAGTTTTACCTGAAATCAGTGCATACAAGTCTCCCATAACATGGACTGTAAGGGGATCCTTAGTTTTCCTACCAGGTTTTTTAACACAAATGTCTCGCATCGTCCTGGCATAGATTGGTACGTCTCAGAGTGCTTGTAGTAGAGGAATTTTGACATATAAATTTTGTAATTCCCCTAGAAGATTGAAGGCTGGTGGCTCAGGCGTTTTGGTTAAGGCTAAACGCTTAGGAAATGGTGGTTTTGTTGTTTCAACATCATTGTTAGAGGATGATTGTACATTTCCAGGTACATCATGCTCTTTTGTTTCCTCTTTATCAGAAGAGGTAACATCAGCTATGGTAGGTTCCACTATTCTCCCAGATCGGAGATGAATATCGTTGCATTGCACAGGGAGAAGAGAAAGTGTAGGCTGGTTATAAATATCAATGCATTGTACAGCTTTATTATTTGGGTTAGGGTTAGATTGTACAGGTAGCTGGGGTCTCATAGTTTGATTGTTTGGGGGAGTACCTGCTGGTAAGGAGAGTGGTTGTAGGAATTGCGATTAAGGTAATTGATTTTGGAAGGGAGTTGTTGTCCTCTCCAATTTTGATTCCATTGGTTCTGATATGGTTGTTGCTGCTGTGGAGGCCAAGGGGTCCACATTGATGGATCAACAAAGGGTGGGTTATTTTGTTGCATGGGTGGGTAAGTTTGTTGCATGGGTGGGTAAGTTTGTTGCATGGGTGGGTAATTCATTTGATTAGTGTATTGCATTTGATTGTAGGGGGGGTAACTCATTTGATTGAAAGAAGAATAATTATTTCAACGATTAGAAGATGCAAATGGCATGTTAGAATTCATACCTTGTCCCCGTGGTTTCCATTGTCTCCTTTGTGTCATCAGATAGAAAGCTTCAGCTTCTTCGTCCATTGGTTGTAATGCTGCCTTGATGCCTGGTAAAGATGGACAATTTTGGGTATCATGATCTTTATCACAGATGGTGTAGATTGGCTTTTTGTCTAGTGGACATTCTCTTTGTGGGTGCTTATCTCTGCATTGAGAACAAAAGATGGACAGGGCTGCTTCTGCTTCTGCTTGCTTTTTCTTAATCTGTAGGGTGTTAATTTGTGAGGCAAAAGAGCTTAACATTTCAGTTCTAAAACCTTCAAGTAAATTACCTATCTCAGCTCTTGTTGCTCCCCCATTGGCTGATTTTTGGACTCTTGAAAATGTGGTGTCCCTGCTGTTTGATCTATTTCTTGAGGCTCCTCTTGAACATCTTTTGTATAAGTTAACAATTTCATCATATGATTCCCTAGATATGTATCCTTTTCCAAGCATGTTCAACATATCTAGACAGTCATCCCTTACTCCTTTTAATAAAATAGTTTTGAGAATATCCTTACTTACATTGGGGTGGATGGATCTTTGTAGATTATACTGTAGCCTTTCTACAAAGTCTTCCAGATTCTCGTCCTCTTTCTACATCATCTTAAATAGCTCCTCCCTCTTTTCTCTTGTTCGGTAGTAGTCCTGGTATTTGTTCAGGAATTTCTGTTTCATTTGGTCCCATGTTGTGATTACATGGCCTCCAAGACTCATAAACCATATTAGTGCATTCCCTTTTAGTGTTGCTAGAAATAAATTTAGTTTTTGAGCGTTAGAAACGTAATCATAACTTCTGCATAATATATCAAACTCAAAAAGAAATTCATTAGGATCCTCTGAAGATAAACCATGAAAATTAGGTAATGCTGAGAGTGGAATTTTTTTCATGGCGGCTACTCCTCTAGGGAGATCGCCAATAGGAAATCCTAATGTAGAGAAAGAGTTTTCATCATTTACCTCTCCTTCAGGCCCTGCCTGTTCTTCGAGATGCAATTCTTCATTGTGATCATCCATGTTTTCCTTTGTCTGCTCCCCTGCTGCACTTGCTCTATCCTTAATGTCTCCTACTGGCTTCTGGACTGTCTCAGGACTCCAAACTTCTTTTCATGTTTCAAAGTTTTCTTGGAATGAAGGTTGGGACTTTTGTTTCCGAAGGTTTGGTCGTTGAGCAGCAGATTCAGACTTTGATATAATCTCGTCAATGTAAGTCTTTCTTCCTCCTTTTCCTTTTCCTTTGCCACCTGTAGGGTTAGTGTCTTTGGGGTCTTTCATGCAATCTTTTTATCTGAAAAATCATAACTGATTTTGAAATCTATAGCTACCTTCCCCGGCAACGACGCCAAAATGTTGGTCACTATAATTGCTTAATTAATTCAAACAATCAAGTGCTACATAAATTGTCAACCCAGGGAAGTCTGTTATTTCAAAGATAACCATGCACTATATATGCTCAATTCCAAAAGCAACTTAGAGTTGTAATAAAGGAAACTATATTAATCACACTTGCCTTGAATGAACTGAAGTTCTAACTTGAATTACAGGAAAGCAACCTACCTATTGCAGATCTTTAAAGATTAATCTAAAGAATCCTGGATTACATTAAAATAACAACTGCAACAGGAAAGAACAACTATTATGTAACCAGAGAACATGACCCTTATTCCCAAGCAGGAACTCCAACACTTTGTTTTTGATTAACACTCTTTCATGAAAACATTAATGTGTAGAAGGCTAACTCTATCTAGCAGAGAACAGGATCCTCTAATCCCTTCCTTTCTAAGCAGGAACCCTTAACCCAATCTCAGACTAGAACACTTGCAGAAATAATTGAAATCTACAGAGAACAGGACCTTCTAATTCCTTCCATTAAGCAGGGACCCTTAACCTAGTCTCTGTCTAGCACACTTGCAGAAATAATTAAAATCTACAGAGAACAGGACCTTCTAATCCCTTCCATTAAGCAGGGACCCTTAACCCAGTCTCTGACTAGCACACTTGCAAAAATAATTGAAATCTACAGAGAACAGGACCTTCTAATCCCTTCCATTAAGCAGGGACCCTTAACCCAGTCTTTGACTAGCACACTTGCAAAAATAATTGAAATCTACAGAGAACAGGACCTTCTAATCCCTTCCATTAAGCAAGGACCCTTAACCTAGTCTCTAATTAGAAAACCTCACAAAATCATCACACAAGATTAATGATGAAAATAATGTAACATTCAATAAACTAAAGTTCTTACAAGATAGAGTTCAATAGTGTTTTAGCAAAGTAGAATTCATTAAAAGTAGTGTTTCAGCAAGACAAAAGTTAATCAAGACATAAAAATAAATTATACTAACACACTATAAAAACTAACGGGTGAATCTTGTGAAGAAGGTGGGCCCTCCCTTCTCACAAGATTCCCCTGAGACGAAAAGGCTAGAGAAGGATGCTCAAAACAGTCTTTTATTCATCTATCAATGGATCAAATTACAATCTGAAAGAAAATGAAGTATGTCCCTCTCTCTGAAGCTTTCTTAATACATCAAACTTGGATCCCTCGAATGATGATTTCCTCTTATTTAAAGAGGGAACCCCTTCAATACAATTGATAAAAAATTACAATGTATATCTGAGTCCTATTCTTAGTCAGATCGAATTTCTAAACCAGAATAGGATGTCCTAGTCTCGCGCAACAGAATGTTATTACAAGTGCTGAATGAGGTGTTTCTGTTACGACTGGAATAACAGTTCCTTCTCATTGCTGCTGATGTTGTTTCAACATCGCAAATCGTGGGTTGTTTCAGCCACAGGATTTGCACTATTGATTGTTTCAACATTCCCATGTGGGTGCTTGGCTCACGTGCGACTGTTGTAGAGTTGTTGTTGACCGCTGACTGTGTAATGGCTTCCTTTGTGTTTCAACATCGTCGGTCCTGGGCTGTGTAACGACTTCCTCTGTGTTTCAACATATGTGACTCTGGACTGTGTAACAACTCTGTGTTTCAGCATCGTCAGTCTTGGACTGTGTAACAACTCTGTGTTTCAGCATCATTGGTCCTGGCCCATGTAACAGCTCTATGTTTTAGCATCTACGACCCTGGACTGTGTAACAGCTCTGTGTTTCAACATCTGTGACCTTGGACTGTGTAACAACTCTTTGTTTTAGCAACAGGCCTCAAATGCTAATATGCAGTTTGAATTGTTTCATCACTTATACATTTCGAATCAATGGTTAAGTACGATAGCGATGTAAAATATTATGCAAAACAGATTAAACGTATAGTAATGAGAATGGACGTTGTATACCTTTGGAATGATCAGATAAAGTGATAGTATGAGTTTAAATGTGGGTGATCAAGAGTGTAATAGTGGCAAAAGGTATAGGCAAAAAGGTACATTGTGTGGTCCTAACAGAGGATGGAATCCATAGAGCATTATAAATGGTGTCATTTTTGTTGCAGTATGAAAGGAAGTGTTATACCACCATTATACCAAGGGTAACCATTTGAACCATTGTGTTTGTTTATCAAAGACAAAGCAACGAAGGTAGCATTCCAAACATTTGTTCACTATCTCCATTTTTCCATCACATTGAGGATGATAGGATGATCTATGAGCCAATTGAGTACCCAAAAAAGAAAATAATTTTGTCCAAAAATGTCCAGTAAAGATAGGATCTATATCACTTATAATAATCTTTGGGATTCCATGTAGTTTTTGAACTGTCTCTATGAATGTGGTGGAAAATGTACTGGATTTGAAGGGATGAGAGAGTCCACAAAATTGTGTGTACTTGGTCAGTCTATCAACAATCACCATGATGACACTCTTTCCTTCA
>CBVK0101678970.1:0-15419 GCA_900067695.1 Picea abies | reverse complement strand
CATTTTTGAGTGGTTCTTTCAGTGGCAAAAGGTTTTTACTTCTAGTAGACTGATTCCTCCAATTCAAAACTAGTCTTTGAGGTGTCCTACGTGTCCTTGTCATGTCGTTGGAGGCATGGCATAGGAAAGAAGGAAGTATGATGTTAGCAACACTTATAACACTTGTGATCAATATGGGACACTTGCAGACAATATGCGACACTTACAACACTTGTAATGATGACACTTGTGACACCATCGAAGTGAGTAATTTTGAGGTGTAACAGATTGCCCCCCAAAGTACGAAGTTAGAAGACGTGATGAGTGAAGTGCTTTGTATACTTTTTTAAGAAAGGTTATATATGCAGAGAACTTGATAGAAGCTGCACACAAACATCCAACAAATACTATGACATGTTTCAAACCCAAGGCATGCATACCTATGCTTGGGTGATAAAGACTTGCAAGATATGGCCACCATAAAATACACTGCGGATCCATAATTATATTGATAAAAGGTATAGCCATTGAGGATACAGTGTCGATGTATACTCTTATGACCTAAACTAATCATATCCATGAAGAATACACAGTGGATCTACAAGATGACTTATAAAGGAGCTCAAGATCGAAGCTCAGCCTGGACTTTGCAAGGACAAACGTTGTTCATAAGGTACATATTTTCTCTTTCACTTTCATTCATTAGCTTGATTAGATGCAAAAGGAAGTCAATGTCCATGTTAATCACTTCTTTTCTTGGTCTTAGGAGTATAGGGACCTTGAGAGAATCCACTTGTCTATAGGGGGATTTCTCTTCAACAGTTTGTAAAAGACTTGGGGTATTAATTGTTTCCACCATATCTTGTTGGAAAACAAAACATTCTACCACAAACCTTTGAACATCAGTTTTAAGGACATCCCAAAAAAATTCCTTCTTGACCCTGTGATACATTTTCAAAAATATTGAGTGCCACCATTGAATGAGACTCCCTACTTTTTCTTCATTCTTCCAATAATCCTTTTCTTATGTTATTAAATCAGGTTGGATGATCGTGATAGCACAACGAAAGGCCTCAACATCATCCTTTCTTGAGAGTGCATCTTGTTGGCATATGGGTAGACCCGGGGTTCAACACTAGACCCGGGGTTCAACACTACAACAATGCACCAACAAAACCCTAACTACCGACCCTTTAGGAAACACCTATGAAGCAGATGAAGTCTCACCTGAGGTAGAGGCAAGGGTGGTTGTAGGACTCAAGTGTCTGTAACCTTAGCTGGGACACAGATATGTGATTATAATACTTAACAAAGAACTTAACATCAATAGTTCATCAATATTCAACCAATAACTACTGCATAGATAGAATAGAGCATTGCATCTTTCACATTGATCTAATATCATTAAGAACTTAGCACAAACAAATGAATTAGATCTAGCAGAAGAAAGTGCTAAGCACATCCATATAATTCAGATATAACATTCTCACATATCATAAGAAAAAAGCATAAGTAGATCTATCTAAACATATCAAAGTACTTAGCAAATAACATGTGAACACATCAAGAAAAGGCACAAAGCAACATAACATAGTATTTGCGTGGTTCATCCCCACCCTGGGGCTACATCACCAACTCTTCTTCTTTATTGTATTCAGTCAATCAGTTACAAGCACAGAGCCTCAAAACCCTACTCTGCATAGGACACAGATCTGCACAACTCACTAGATCCTTCTTCCTTGCATTACATCACAAAGCCTTCCACAGTCTATTACTACCACTTACACTTATCTCTGAAAGTCTCTCACAGTAGGCACAAATCCCTTACAATCCACACTAGCACTTAGCACAACCGGTCTCACATAATGTAGATGCATTTCCTTTTTTTTCTAGATTAGGTATCTATTTATATATTACAAAATATGCCTAAACATGGATAAAGCCATGGGACAATGTCCCAATACCATTACATATTCCCCAAAACCCAAAAAAGACCCAAAAAGGGGCCGAGATATCGTGATCTCTGCTTCATCTTGTTCTCCTCCTTCGACAGGATGTCAAAGTCCCAAAATAGGTCAACATGACCAAGATTCTCCCAAAACATGGTCAAGGGCCAACATGCCCCCAACACTCACCTATGACTCACCTCGAGACACTTTGGTCTGACTAGTTCTACATCAAAGGCCTTGAGCTTGGCTTTAGCTACTTTGACCTGTTGCTTTTCTATGATTTATTATTTGGTGAACTCTTGAATCACTGCGTCAACTTAGCATTCAATATGCTCGGAATCAACTTAGCATTCACGAGATCATGTCTGTTCTTGGTTCACTTTTCATCTGCTGGTTGGGATGGTCTGACTCGAGTAGTGGACGGAGACACTTGCACTGTTCTTATGGATGAATCCTAGATACCTTCAAACATCGACATGACTCTCTTAGTCATCAAGCCGATAAAAAATTCTTCAATAGCTTTCTCTACGACGCTCAATTCTTTCGACATACACACTCGGGGTGAAAAATCATGGTTTTGGGGAGCAACTTAGACATAGTACTAAGATAGAGAGAAAGAGAGTGATGATCACTGTATATACTCAGTTTAGTCTGTGGGATCAAATTCTCAATTAGCGAAAGTTTTCTTGGTACATGGCACGATGGGATAAATAGGTAACTTGACAACATTTCACTTGCAACGGGTATGATCTTCCATTAACTCTTGTTCGGTCCATTATGGTGTGGTTCAACGGTCTAATGACAAACCATAATTTTCTTTCTGCCCATTTGGAGTGTTGATCGAATAATGGTTATAATGTCCCCAACAACCATATTTCTTTGTCATGGCGAAGTGCCATGTGTTGTTGTTCTGATATCCCGACTAAGCTCCAATTCTGAATTTTTTTTATCTGCGAAGTTCCCTTTGGAACCTTCTGCAAATTTTTGAACTTAACTCTCTTCTTACTTAGATTTCTAGCCTTCTTTCCAGTGAGCTTCATCTTGGTGGTTCTTTTTCCATTCTGATTCTTATCTTATTTGGTCATTGTTACTTCGCGATGTTGAAATTCTTCCCTAAGGTTCCTGGATAATACCCCTTCTTTGTTTGGGGTAGGTACTTCAATATTTTGTGGATCCTCTAGTGTTCTCTCATCTTCGACATTTGGGTTGATAGTGTTAAATAGCTTTGATATTCTCTTCTATTATTCAATCAAGTGTGCAATCCTTCTGGTCATGAAATCTTCTAACTCTTGTTTCTTTTGCTCCAAAACTTCTTCTTCTTCCTTTCCTCTGAATTGATCTCTAACAATCCAAGGTTTTCCTAGTAACATGGTAAATGGGGCACTTCTTCAAAAAATTTAATAATCTCAAATTCGGCTTCTGTGAAGTTTGATTAACGTTCATAGGTATCTGGGTGAGCCTTCCACATAGGTTTATGAGTTTCCTTCTGAATAACCCTATTCCTCCTAATGAGGGAGCCATAGCAGGCCTCCCTATAGCTTCCCAAGTTCTTTCTGTCATGATATTCACCTGTGCTTCCTCATATAGAACACAGTTAATGTAGAAGTCTCCTATTCTTTCTTCGATGCATTCTTTTTCTTTGAAGATCTCTAATAAGCTGACATGTTGGTGTGATGTAGGAGCATTGTAAGCAATCAAGCGAGCGTGGAGGCAAAAGAATATCTGGAAAGTGCAAAACACATTTACTCACGTTTTGAAATGTTTTTGAAACACTAATGTAATGGTTAAAGGGAAAGCATACTTACACATTGTAAATAGATCATGAGTGATTCCCTCTCATCTGTAGAAAGTTAAGGCATTTATACGTAGTTAATGAAAGTAGGTAGGTTTGAATGATACATTAGACAGTTTAGAAGAGTAGGAGGGAAAACATATATAGACACCCTCATTCTAGTATTATTGTATGATGAGAGGATTGTATCATTAGCATAGAAAAGAAGAGAGTTGTAGAGGAGAAGTCCATGTACAGAAGCTTTGGATTAATGAATGAAGCCTTGAATCAGAATTCATGGTGTTATGATGTTTTCTGTTTATACATGGTGAATAGTATGCTTATGGTTGTTTTATTCTCTTTGTTATACAATTGATTAATGTTGTGTGTATGTATGATTTCATGTTGAATGTTTGAAGTCTGAGAGAGAGAGAGAGAATGAGTTTCAATTGTTTCTCTTCCCGAGCAAGAGAAGCTCCTGCAAGGAGTGCAGTGAAGCATCTACAAGGAGTGTGTTGACAAAGGTTCAGAGTTTATCTATGAAAGCTTAGGAGCGATACCGTTGTTCTCATTTCAGTAGGAGTGCAGGTGAAGCACAAAATCCATGCAAGGTGTGCGTAGGCTGGTTGAAATCTTAGACAGTATCAACCAAGGAGAGAGTTGAAGGAATGTTGTTGTAAGGATTGCACAAGGTCGAAAGATCAAATACCTAGAAGGATTTGAAAGTCTTCCATAAGGAGTGCAAGAAAGAACCTTTCAGAGGTTTGAGTTGTAAGTGAAAGCTCAGGAGAGATAACCCCTTAACACTTCAAAGGAAGTCAGGGATTTAAGTACTTCATAAGGAGACAAAGTGAAGCTACTTTGCAGGAGCCAAGTGCAGACGAAGAACATTGGTTTATTTTGCAGAAGCTATCCAGGAGTAAACGAGTGGTCAAAATTCTCTGTGGAGAATTCATGAAGTGGCGAGGACCGTGGGATCTAGTGAAGCTGCAAGGAGATTAAATGCTAGATGAATCCACCCTTCAAGAGGTGAGAATCAACATGGACCATTGATCATGCTTTGTAGAAGCCATCAAATCATTTCGAAATTTCAGGGTTCTCGACGACAAGGAGTTGAGTATAGGGTAATGAATGTCCTAAAGTCACGAGTTGTGATGGGATTTGGTGTGGAATTTTGAGATTTCGGCACTTTGAGTGTTAGGGATCAGAGGAGTTAGTGCTTTGGGATCGAGAGTTCCAAACTCCCGATACCCAGAAGAAGGAGTAAAGTGGGTTGTCGTATTGGATGAGGTTCATGCCACACGTGGCACATATGCTTAGTTGAAATTGTGTGGTTGACAGGTGGCCGGAGTCCACGTCAGGGATAGAAAGTGTTGGAGTATGAAGGGGGCATGTCTTTGTCAATAAGCGAATTCAAATCTTGTTGATGGTTTCGGGGTTCAGAGGTCGAAGCGCTGGGAGACTTATATCCGAATTCGTGAAGTTGTGAAGTCTGAAACCCCGATAGCCTATTGAGAGACCAACCTTTGTTGAACATATCAGAACTTAGAATTTCGGGTTTCGAGAGTCGTAGAGACAAAAACTCTCAACAACATGGATCTCGAAATTGCGAAACACAAAGTCCTGGTTAGGTGAAGGGCGCGACCTTACTGGAAAAGAAAGATTTGAGTGGTGATTTATGGTTTAATCCCATCGGGCATACTCAAAAGGACCTATGCATACACCGGTGAGTGTGTGTGGGATTCCTCGAGGGGAAATCAAAGAGTCAATTAGACTCAAGGGAATATTAGATCGATCCTGAGTGGACCTCAACCTAAGGGTTTGGGGGTTTGCATCAAAGTGGTATCGGAGCTTGACTTTGTTTGTATATTGCAGATAGAGGAAGAGAGAGGAGAAAAGAGAAATATTTCTCAGCCATGCCACGGAGAAGAAGAGACAGGCTAGTGGTGATGCCTGATCCAGCAGTGGAAAGAGAAATGCACAAACTACATGCTAGGCTTGATTCCATGGAGACAGCACAGATACACACAGTTGACACTAGGGATTTCAATGAGGCTAAAAGTGAAAATGAAGCTTGACAAGGAGAATAAGTTGTAGTCGAGGATGCTACAGATGAACGCCTTTTCAGGGCTATTACGAGGATAGGTGCGAGGGCAAAGATGGAAATTCCCATGTATGAGAGAAACCTGGATGTTGAAGAGCTTCTAGATTGGATTAGAGCTCTGGATAAGTACTTCGACTATGAGGATGTTGAGGAAGACAAGAAGATCAAACATGCTTTCACTAGACTTAAAGGGCAAAAAACTTTATGGTGGGATGAACTGTAGGCTGACAAACGCTACCAAGGAAAGAAGAAAATCAAAAGTTGGGATAGAATGGTTGTGAAGATGAAAGCCAAATTCATACCCAAGGATTATCAAATCACTTTGTTTTAGAGGATGCATAACTTGAGACAGAAGTTGATGACAATGAAGGAGTACACTGAAGAATTCTACAAGATTGACATTAGGGAAGGTCATCGGGAAAACGATGATGAAAAGGTTTCCAGATACATGAATGGTCTGAGATATGACATTCAATATGAGATGAGCATGATAACCCTTCGAACTATAGAAGATGCTTATCAGATGGCTTTGAAATATGAAGAGAAGCTGAGTTGAAAGCAAGGTTAAAGAGGTCAAGGCAGAAGTCAAGCCAGAGGCAAAACAATTGTCCCAGACAGGACTCAGAAATCTAAAGAAGAGGGGAAGAAACATCAAACTCAACATGAGAGAGGAGAAAGCTCACAGAGAGGGCAGTATGATGATAGAAATGCTTTTCCTCGAGCTAGAGGAAGAGGAAGATGCTGAGGAGGCAAGGTGAAATGTTTTGTCTGTGTGAAAAATGGACATAAATCTTATGAGTGTCTAGACAGAAAGAAGGAAGGTGGTGAAACTCACATTTCCGAAGCTCAAGGATGAAATTTTGAGGCAAAGGATGCTGAGGGTAGAAGATCCTTGATGATGAGGAAAGTTCTCTTAAAGCCAGAGAAGGAAGCAGAGAACCCGCCCAAAGGAACAGTCTGTTTCAAACTGCTTGCAAGACAAAAGATAGAGTATGCAAATTCATCGTGGACAATGGTAGCAAAGACAATCTCGTTTCTACAGAGATGGTAGAAAATCTAGAGCTGGAGACTTCCATACATCCAAGCCCATATAGAGTTTTGTGGCTACAAAAAGGACATCAGGTAAATCTCACCAAACAATGTTTAGTTGAATTTAAAGTAGGAGGATATAGGAATGAAATATTATGTGATGTCATTCCCATGGATGTTTTTCATCTATTGTTGGGCAGACCATGGCAATATGATAGGAATGTGGTTCATGATGGGAGCAAGAACACATACACCCTGGAGAAAAATAGGAGGACTCAAATGTTGCTACCGATCAAGGACAAGGAAGTGAAACCAAAGGTAAGCAACACTGTACTTCTCATGAGTGGGAAGGAACTTCTTAATGAGGTTAAGAAGAAGAAAGAAACACAATTTATTGTGGTAAGGAAGCCTAGAATTGTTTTGACCAATATAAGAGTGGATGATTTACCAGAGGAAATTCAAAAGTTGCTGGAAGAGTTCGCTAATATAGTAGTGGATGAACTACCTCGTTCGTTGCCACCTATCAGAAGTATAAGTCATCACATTGATCTTATACCTGGAGCCAGTTTACCAAATAAAGTAGCGTACAGGTTAACGCCATAGGAAAATGAAGAAGTCAAGAGGCAGGTTCAGGATTTAATGGACAAAGGATTGATGAGGTCTAGCTTGAGTCCATGCGTTGTTCCAATAGTACTCAGTCCAAAGAAATATGGAGGTTGGAGAATGTTTACATACTCAAGAGTGATTAATAAGACTACCATTGGATACAGGTTTCCATTGCCAAGGATGGATGATTTGATGGATTGCTTGAGTGGAGCAAGATGTTTTTCAAAGATTGATTTATGAATGGAAGAGAACATTCGCATGAGAGAAGGTGATGAATGGAAGAGAACATTCAAGACGAATGAAGGGATTTATGAATGGCTTGTCATTCCATTTGGCTTAAACAATGCACCCAATACTTTCATGAGATTGATGAATGAAGTCCTCAAGGATTTCATAGGGAAATTCGTCATTGTATATCTTGATGATATATTGATTTTTAGCAAGATTGAAGCAGAACACTTGAATCATTTCGCTATAGTGATGAGAAGGTTACAACAAGAGAAATTGTTGATTAACATGAAGAAATCATCATTTATTAGGACAAAGGTCATTTATTTGGGTTTTGTTATCTTTGCAAATGAGTTGAAGATGGACCCGGAAAAGGTGAATGCAATTAAGAATTGGCCATCGCCAAAGAATGTATTTGAAGTTCGAAGCTTCCATGGATTGGCAAGTTTCTATAGGAAATTCATTCGAAATTTCAGTGGAATTAGTGCACCAATGATGGATATGGTGAAGAAAAGACACAAATATTTTCACTGGACGAAAGAAGCAGAGAAGAGTTTCAACCTGCTGAAGAAAAGGATCACTGAGCATCCGATTCTAGTTTTGTCAGATTTTAGCAAGACATTTTAGGTCAAGTGTGACGCAAGTGGATATGAAATAGGAGCAGTCTTGAGCCAATATTATAGGCCAATCACATACTTCAGTGAGAAACTGAATGAAGCGAAGGTTAAGTACTCCATGTATGACAAAGAGTTTTATGCGGTGATACAAGCACTGAAGAAATGGAGAGACTACTTGGTTCCTAAAGAGTTTGTTTTATATAGTGATAACCATGATTTACAATTCGTGACTCAATAGGAAAAGTTGAACCAAAGGCATGCTAAATGGGTTGAATACATGCAGAATTTTACTTTTGTAATTAAGCATATTTTTGGAATGGCTAACAAAGTTGTTGATGCTTTGAGCGGGAAATGTTTTCTTATGTAGGAATTCAGAGTCAAAACTTTGGGTTTTGATAACCTCAAAGAAATGTACATGGATGATCCAGATTTTAAGGAAGAATATGAAGCATCTAAGAATGTATTTCTCAAGGAAAGAAGCCAGTGGACTGAATATATGATCCAGAATGGATTGTTATTCAAGGGCAATCAACTATGTATTCCAAAATGCTCCATGAGGGAGAATCTGTTGAAATAAAAACACAGTGGAGGATTGGTCAGACATTTCGGTCATGACAAAACGTTCTCAAAGTTGAATAGCACATATCTTTGGCTAGGGATGAGGACAGATGTAGAATTTGTCAGCACACAAAAGGGAGAAGGTAGAACACAGGGTTATATCATCCATTACCCATACTAGAGAGGCTGTGGGACGCAGTAAGCATGGATTTTATATTGGGACTGCCAAGAACACAAAGAGGATGTGATTCAATCTTTGTGGTGATAGATAGATTTTCAAAAATGGCACATTTCATACCATGCTAGAAAACTAGCAACACAACTCATATTGGAAACATGTTTTTCAAAGAATTCATCAGACTTCATGGCTTGCCAAGGAGTATCGTGTCTGATTGAGATACCAAGTTCATGGGACACTTTTGGAGGAATTTATGGAAGAAGCTGGGGAAAAGTTTTTCATTTAGCTCAGCGTATAATCCTTAAACGGATGGACAGACATAAGTTGTAAATAGAAGCTTGGCAGATCTGTTGAGGAGCTTAGTGACTGAACACCACAGTCAGTGGGATCACATTCTACCAAAAGTGGAATTTTCTTATAATGATTCACTCAATAGGAGAATCAGACAGAACCCATTCCAGATTATATATGGAATGCACCCAAGGGGAGTTTCTGAATTGAAATATTTAGAGCAATCGAAATTCAAAAGTGCTAGTGCAGAAACTTTGCAGAAGCAATGAAGGAACTTCACAGTCAAGTTAAGGAGCAATTTCAAATTTAGAGTCAAGAATACAAGTGAAGAGTAGATCAAAACAGGTGAGGACTTCAATTTGAAGTTTGTGATTTGATTCTTGCACATCTGAGGAAGGAAAGGTTCCCAAGGGGAACATATAACAAATTGAAAATGAAAAAGATTGGGCCATGCAGGGTCATGAATAAATTTGGGGAAAATGCATATGAGATTGAATTACCCGATGGGATCGGAATTTTGACGATATTCAATGTTTCATATTTGTACCCTTATAAAGATGAAGAAGTAGGAGCAGAAGGTGAAGAGAAGGAGGTCCAATGGAAAAAACAAATTCTTGTAGTTGAAAAGCCACAGATGGAAAGCATAATTGACAAAAGAGTTAGCAAGAAGACCAGGAGAAAAGAGTATTTTGAATACTTGATCAAATGGAAGGGACATCCAGTTGAAGATTCTAGCTGAGAAGATGGAGAAAAAATTCAGAAGCATGGACACACTATGCAAGAGCTCATAAAAATTTTCAAGCAAGGGAGTATGATGCAGGAGCATCGTAAGAAATCAAGCACGCGTGGAGGCAAAAGAACAACTGGAAAGTGCAACACACATTTTCTCATGTTTTGAAATGTTTTTGAAACATTAATGTAATGGTTAAAGGGAAAGTGTACTTACACATTGTAAATAGATTATGAGCGATTCGCTCTCATCTGTAGAAAGTTAAGGTATTTATGCGTAGTTAATGAAAGTAGGTAGGTTTGAATGATAGATTAGACAATTTAGAAGAGCAAGAGGGAAAACGGATATAGACACCCTCATTCTGGTATTATTGTATGATGAGAGGATTGTATCATTAGCATACAAAAGAAGAGAGTTTTAGAGGAGAAGTCCATGTACAGGAGATTTGGATTAATGAATGAAGCTTTGAATCAAAATTCATGGTGTTATGATGTTTTCTGTTTATACATGGTGAATGGTATGCTTATGGTTGTTTTATTCTCTCTATTATACAATCTCTTAATGTTGTGTGTATGTATGATTTCATGTTGAATGTTTGAAGTCTGAGAGAGAGAGAGAATGAGTTTCAATTGTTTCTCTTCCTGAGTGAGAGAAGTTCCTAGAAGGAGTGCAGTGAAGCGTTCGCAAGGAGTGCATTGACAAAGGTTCAAAGTTTATCTATGAAAGCTCAGTAGGGATACCATTGTTTTCATTTCAGTAGGAGTGCAGCTGAAGCACAGAAGATGTGCAAGGTGTGCGCAGGATATTTGAAATATTAGACCATATAAACCAAGGAGAGAGTTTAAGGACTATTGTTGCAAGGAGTGCATAGGGTCGAAAGATCAAATACCCAGAAGGATTTGAAAGTCTGCCATAAGGAGTGTGAGAAAGAACCTTTCAGAGGTTTGATTTATAAGTGAAAGATTATGAGAGATAACCCCTTAAAACTTCAAAGGAAGTTGGGGATTTAAGTACTTCAGAAGGAGACAGAGTGAAGCTGCTTTGCAGGAGCCAAGTTCAAATGAAGAACATTTTTTTATTTCACAGAAGTTGTCTAGGAGTAAACGAGCGGTCATAATTCTCTGTGGAGAATTCACAAAGTGGCAAGGACCGTGGGATTTGGTGAAGCTGTGAGGAGATTAAGCACTGGATGAATCCACCCTTCAAGAGGTGAGAATCAACATGGACCATTGATCATGCTTTGTACAAGCCATTAGATCATTTTGGCATTTTAGGGTTCTCGACGACAAGGAGTTGAGTATGGGGGAACGAAAGTCTTGAAGTTGTGAGTTGTGATAGGATTTGCTGTAGAATTTTGGGATTGTGGCACTTCAGGTGTCGGGGATCAGAGGAGTCAACGCTTTGGGACTGAGAGTTCAGAACTCTCGATACCCAAAATCTAGGAGTAAAGTGGGTCGTTGTATTGGCTGAGGCTCATGCCACACGTGGCACATTTTCTTAGTGGAAATCATGTGGTTGATAGGTGGCTGGAGTCCATGTCAGGGATAGAAAGAGTTGGAGTAGACAGGTGGTGTGTCTTTTTCAATAAGATAAGTCAAACCTTGTTGATAGTTTCAGGGTTCAGAGCTGAGAGCCTTGTATCTGGATTTGCGAAGTCACAAAGTCTAAAACCCCAATAGCCTATTGAGAGACCAATTTTTTTTGAACGTATCGGAACTTGGCATTTCGAGTTTCGGGAGTCATAGAGACAGAAACTCTCAACAATAGGGATCGTGAAATTGTGAAACTCGAAGTCCCGGTTTGGTGAAGGGTGTGACCTTACTGGGAAATAAAGATTTGAGTGGTCCCATGGAGAATACTCAAAAGGACTTGTGGATACACCAGTGAGTGTGTGTGGGATTCCCCGAGGGGAAATCAAAGAGTCAATTAGACTCAAGGGAAGATTAGATCGATCTTGAGTGGACCTCGACCCGAGGGTTCGGGGGTTTTCATCATGATGGTTATTCAGGGTTTCTTTCATCTATAACAATACCTGTTTGGATTCTTTCTAAATTTTGACCATAGTTTTTAGATCTTCCTTAGGGTTTTCTTGATTCAGGTTCATTTTTTCAACTTTAGCAATCATTCTTGGGCAATCCAACACTTCATGATCCATAGCCTTTCAACAAAGACAACTAGGTCTCTTTCCTAGGCATTCCTTAGCTAGATGTCCCAATCTTCTACAACTGTAATAGAGGGTTAATCCTCTCTTCCTTCTAAATGATCCCCAACTTCTCTTGTATTGCACGCTAGGAGAATAGGAGCTAACCTACAACAAATTCTCTCTAGGATCCTGAATCCATTTGTTCGTCCAAACATTATTTCTATGCATAGGTATAACATATCTTTCACTATTCTTATCAGATATACTCATATCAAACCTTCTTTCATCTATTAATACCCTAGTTTTCAAACTAGGACAAACTCTATTAAACATACCTAGATCCATACTCTTAGAAACAAAAAATTTCACTTATCGTACTTCTACAGAGAACAAAGCTTCCAGATCTAAAATTTTTCACTATTCTTACCTTTATGAGAGCATAGAGCTTGCAGATCTTACCTCTTTTAATCAGAAATTCTCACTTTTACCTTTCTTAAAGCACAAAATCTTCCAGATCTTGCTTCTCTCCTTTAGATCCAACTTCTTTTCTTTAGATTGGGATTCTTTATTTTATCACAAAGCTTTATAAATCAAGTAGAATACTCTGCACTAGGGAGAGAGATCTATGCATAGAGCTTTCACAACATCAGGATGAGTCCTTGCACAAAGATTTTTCTTTCTCAATTCCCAACAATCACAGTTTCAGGCCCCAACAACGAAACCATTTGTTGGCATAGGAGCAGACCCAGGGTTGAACGCTACAATAACACACCAACAAAACCATAACTATCGGCCCTTTCAGCAACACTTACAAAGCAGATGAAGTCTCACCCGAGGTAGAGGCAGGGGTGGTTGCAGGACTCAAGTGTCTGCAACCTTAGCTGGGACACAGATCTATGATTATAATACTTAACAAATCACTTAGCATCAATAGTTCATCAATATTCCACCAATAACTATTGCACATATAGAACAAAGCATCACATCATTCGCACTGATCTAATTTCATTAAGGAATTAGCACAAACATATCAGATCTAGTAGAAGCAAGCACTAAGCACATCCATAGAAGTCAGATCTAACATTATCGCATATCATAAGCACAAAGCATAAGTATATTTATCTAAACATATCAAAGTACTTAGAAAATAACATGTGAACACATCAAGACAAAGAATAAAACAACATAACAAAATATTTACGTGGTTCACCCCCACACCAGGGATACATCCACCAACTCATCTTCTTTATTGTCTTCAGTCAATCGTTTCCAAGCACAGAGCCTCAAAACCCTACTCAGCATCGGACAAATATCTACGTAGCTCACTAGATCCTTCATCCTTGCGTTACAACACAAAGCCTTCCACAGTATGTTACATCCACTTTCACTTAGCTCTGCAAGTCTCTCATAGTAGTCACAAAGCCCTTACAATCCACACTAGCACTTAGCTGCTAGCACTTAGCACAATCGGTCTCACATCACATAGATGCATTTCCTCTTCTATCTAGCCTAGGTTTCTATTTATATATTACAAAATAGGCATAAACATGGGCAAACCCATGGGCCAACATCCCAATACCATTACATATTCCCCAAAACCCAAAAAGGACCAAAAAAGGGGTCGAGATCCCGTGATATCTACTTCATCTTGCATTCCTCCTTCGACAGGCTATCGAAGTCCCAAAATAGGTCAACATGACCAAGAATCTCCCAAAACTTGGCCAAGGGCCAACACATCTGCCACAACATTTTTCTTCCATTTTTTTGTATATGATTTCAAAATCATAACCCAACATCTTAGTCACCCATTTTTGTTGTTCTTCTGAAGATAATCTTTATTCCAAGAATTATTTAACGATGTCATGATATGTTTTTACCTTGAAGTGACTACCTATTAGGTAAGGGCTCCATTGCTTCAATGCATGAAGTGTTGCCATAATTTATTTTTCATAAATGGGTTTGTGTAAGTCCTTTCCCTTGAGTGCCCAACTTTCAAAATCAAGGGGCCTTCCTTCTTGCATTACATCAACACCAATGCCATTTCCGGAGGCATCACATTCCACAATAAAGGATTTTTTGAAGTCAGGTGTGGTCACGACAAGATATTTTCACATTGCCTCTTTAGTTTGTTCAAAAGATTGAGTTGTCTCTGGAGTCCATGAAAATGAATCCTTATTATTTAATGTCATTAAAGGTGCTACTATTATTCCATAGTTTCGAATAACCTTGTGGTAGTAACCTGTCAAACCCAAAAATCCTCTGAGATTCTTCAATGTTTTTGGAATCAACCAATCCATCATGGAATTAATATTGTTAGGGTCTACCTTGACACCTTCATGAGATACAATATCACCCAAATACTCTACCTCCTTCAACCCACAGAAACATTTGGATAGTTTGGCATATATTTTTTTCTCCTTTAGTAGCTTAAGCACCCTGTCAACATGTTAAACATGATCCTCCCAAGACTTGCTATAGATTAGTATATCATAAAAAACTACTAACACAAATTTTTGAAGGAAGGTCTTGAAAATAGAATTCATCAACTCTTGGAATGTGGAAGGTTCATTCATAAAGACAAAAGGCATGAAAAAAAATTCATAATGGCCTTTATGAGTTTGGAATGTTATTTTTGGGATATTTGCTTCCTTCATTCTAATATGATGATACCCTGAACGTAGATCCAACTTTTTGAATTATATTTCTTCATGCAGTTCATATAAAAATTCATCAATAACGGGAATGAGAAACTTATCTTTAATGGTGATCTTGTTGAGGTTTATATAACCTAGACACATATGCCATCATACCTCTTTCGTGAGTACCATTACCACCGATGCAGAGTAAGAAATTTGGCTAGGTATAATAATGCCGACCTCTAACATTTCTTCAACCATATGCTCAATTTCACTCTTCTCAGCATAAGCGTATCTGTAAGGCATGATGTTTGGATGAAAATTCCTAGGAATTAGGTGAATAGCATGGTCATGATTGCGAGTGAATGGAATACCTATTGGGATATCTTCAAATACTTTGGAATGCTTATCAATGATCCCTTGGATATCTAGGGGAATAGATGGATTACATGTTTGAGCATCTCGTGAGCATAGTTGTACAATTACACCCTGATGCCCCCTTTTAAATAATTTTTTCATACCATTAGAGTTTATCACCTTACATGGTTTCCCTATGATACCCCTTAACTCAATCTCCTTTCCTTCCAATGAAAATTTCAT